>PISX010003639.1:0-134032 GCA_004024625.1 Mellivora capensis | reverse complement strand
ACACTCAGTATCTTCCCCTGGGGAATGGAATCCTACCTCGCCTGACCCTCCAGGCACACAGCCCCCTCAGCCCTGTGGGACCAACTGTCTCTCCTTGGTGTCCCTGAAGCACTTTGTTCTGTAGCCATGAAAGCACTCACCGTGGATTTAAAATACATCTCTACCCTTTCCAGGGCAATGATTTCTTTTTTTTTTTTTTAATATTTTTAATTTATTTGACAGAGATTATAAGTAGGCAAGAGAGGCAGGCAGGGAGAGAGAGGAGGAAGCAGGCTCTCCACGGAGCAGAGAGCCCAATGTGGGGCTCGATCCCAGGACCCTGGCATCATGACCTGAGCCAAAAGCAGAAGCTTTAACCCACTGAGCCACCCAGGCGCCCCCAGGGCAATGATTTCTTATGTTTTGTTTGTTAGAGTTTTCACACAATCTCAAATTCTCCATTAAAATGGCTATGGGGTTCGCATGGTTTTCTATGAACTTGGAGTTGAAAACATACATTGGTGGTTTGGAATCTCATTGGGTTCTTCTCTAGATGGAAAGTGTTGTGGAGGGGCATCTGGGCGGCTCAGTCTGTTCAGCATCTGCCTTGGGCTCAGGTCATGATGCTGGAGTCCCAGGATTGGGGTCGGGATTGAGCCCCACATCAAGCTAGCTGCTCAGCAGGGAGTCTGCTTCTCCCTCTTCCTCTCCCCCCTACCCCAGACTTGTGTTTTCTCTCTCTCACTCATCACTCTGTCTCTCTCAAATAAATAAATACATTCTTTAAGAAAAAAACACAGAAAGGGTTGTAGAACATCTTGCTTGTCCAGAACCTTCACTGTGGACACTGCCCTGGATTCCTACTGTCATCCATTCTGCAGTCAGGTAGTCATTCAACAAACACTAAACTCCCACTTTTGTGTCAGGCACGGTGCTAGGCACATGGTATATTGAGAGGAAGAAGACTGGGCTGTGCCTTGGAGGCTGACATGATGTGACTGTCTAACCCTAGATTGTTTTGTAATTGAAGTCTAGGTGACATACCATGTTGCATTAGTTTCAGGTGTACAAATACTGATTCGATAATTGATATGCATTACTCAGTGCTCACCTTAAGAGTGATAGTCACTGCCTGTTGACAACACAGAAGAGTTGCGATGTTATTGACCATATTCTCTATGTGGTACTTTTCACCTCATTTTTTTCTTTTCTTCACCTACCTAGCCATAGATTTAAAAAATAAAACTGCCAGCTATTTTACCAGCAAAAACGGGCCTATTTGGAGATAGCAGAGCATTGCAATTCAGGGCAAGCCAGCTGTGGCCAGACCACAGGCAAGTCCAGAGGCGGGTCCGGGGGACAAAGGAGAGACGTAGCTCCTTTCCAGAGAACGGCTGTTACAGAAACAGAATCATTGGAGTAAAATCGGGGTTGAGGCTCCTCATTGACTGGGCTGTTGTGGGAGAGGAGGAAACCTTTCTTCCTCTTACTGGCGTAGTGAAACAGGAGCTCAATTGGAACTTGGGAAGTGCGAGGTGGAGGGCTTCTGTTGGGTGGGCCAAGGGTAGGGCGCGAGAGCGCCCCCTGCTGGCCTCCCAGCTCCATTTTTAAACTAAACTGTAAACGGAAAGTTTCCTTTTAAGAATTTTCACAGGAAGTCAACATACAGGATTCCTTTCTGGGTGTAATTTCCTAGAGCTTGGACACCATCTCCATATTTAAAAATCTACAGTATTTTATTCATTCACCAAAAGTCTGTGTGAGGCACGGTACCTAGAGTTGTGGGGGCGGAGCAGGGAATATAAAGCAGAAAACATAAAACCTGTTCCTTCTGAGCACCCAAATCTAAGTAAGAGGAGTCACACGTGGGCAGAACATCTGGCCTCTTGTTTCGTTTGTGAGTGCATGTGGTATGCCCTTGTCTGTTCTATGGGGCGGGAGTGCTTCAGCGGCATAAGCCCTGGGAGAGGTCCAGGAAGTGGCCCTGCTCTCCAGGTACGTGGGAGTCTCCCTGGGAAAGAGAAAGGGGTGATTCAGAGTCAAGTGAAGCATCAGGCCCAAGTCAGTGGCTCAGAGAACGCTCTGGAGGCACAGAGGCCCAGCAGCAGCAGTGTGGGCCTCGGGGCTGCTGTCTAGACAGGGAAGATACCAGCCAGTTTTGAGGAATGGGAAGGCCTTCAGGAGGGAGGGATAGAGGACTTTCTGGGGCAGGGAAAGGGCTTGAGCTAAGCTCTTGAAGTTCTGGGCATTTCTCATTAGAAACTAAGACATGAGGGGCCCCTGGGTGGCTCATCTGGATCTAGGTTTCTGCTCAGGTCATGATCTCTCAAGGTCAAGAGATGGAGCCCCGTGTTGACTGCGCACTTGGGCTGGGAAGGGGAGTCCGCTTGAGATTCTCTCCCTCTCCCTCTGCCCCTCCTCCCTCTCTCTCTCTCAAAATGAATAAATAAAATCTGAAAAAGAAGAGAAAGAGGAAAGGAAGTAACTGAGATATAAGATGGGAGTTTACTCCAAGCAATGGCCACCTGAGGCAGGGCCAGGAAAGGGCCAGCAGGGAGGGGGTAGGTACCCCAGGCCAAGTCTTCGGGTACCCATCTTTGGGAAAGCTGTGCCCCTCATTTTGTCCCCCTTATTTCCTTCACCCAGACTCTGGCCCCTTTGAAGACGCCATGATATCCTTCACACTCCACCTGAAGTCCTGCCTTCCCCCTGCCATCAGGACCCTGATTCTACAAAAGAAACCAAACATCAGGAGTGTGTCCAGCATGGCTGGAGGTGAGTGGTGCCAGACGGGTAAAAAAAGAAAGAAAAATTCCCTAGAAATACGAGCTGTCCCAGGCCCAGGAATCCCTGAGATTTCTAGCTTCTGCTTGGGAAACAGGAAGTAAGGGCAGGAGGCTATTACTTCTGGTCACTACTTAATTTCACAGAAGGAGATGTGGCACCTGGGCCAAGACTCAGGTGTGAAAACCTTATCAGATGGCTCAGCACCAGCAGTTCTGCCCGGTCACCTCCCCACCTCCACGGGGGGGACCGCCCATTGCCTTAGATCATGCAGTGGGTTTTCCCTCGGGGGAAAGGTGCCCCCACATCACACTGCATTTTAATCTGGCTTTGATTCAGACCAGTTATCCCTGGTTTGGTCTCCTCTGGGTGCACCGTCTCCTGTGAGAGAAAACGGACATTCAAGTTGTCACTGAACCGAGTCCCAGCAAAATTTCATGACAAGGAAGACTTTTCTGGGAACGGGAATGGCCAGAGGGAGAGCCAGCGGCATGGTTTCAAGTGCTAGGGCAGGACAGTTTTCATTGCTGATTGACATGTCTGGCTCTGTTGCTATTTCCAGGCCAGTAGAATTATCTATTGTTGCATAACAAAGCGCTCCCAAATTAAGCAGCTTAAACCATATTCTGCCATGAGGCTGTGCAGAGTGGGTGGTTCTTCTGCCTCACGGGCTGTCCTGTCTGCTGGGGCTGGACTGTCTATGAGGGCTCCTTCCCTCATATGTCTGTGGAGTGTCCCTGGGAGGATCTGGATCAGCCAGGGCTGGCCTCGTGCTTCTGTCTTGCCAGGAAGCCTCCCCAGCAATGGCATCCCAACTTCTTTACAAGGTAGCTCAGGATTCCAGGAAGATGGGCCATAATTAGCACATATTAAACACCTGCTTGAGTCACACTTCCTAGCGTCCCGTTGTCAAAGCAAGGCATGTGGCCAAGGACAGAGTCAACTGGGAAGGGGCCACTCAGGGCTGTGAACATGGGGGAATGTGCCTTATTGAAAGCCAACAAGGTTATGATCTCCCAAAGCCCTTCGTGCACATGACGTACCAGGGAACACCAGCTGTACCCCACAGTTCCCTAGAACTTCCGGGAGCCAAGAGAGCCACGTGCATTGGAGAGACTGGGTGTGAGTCCCCGATTGGCCCCTTACTGACCAAAGCTGTGGGTGAGTCATGTGACCTCTCTAAGCTCACCTGGGAACTGGAAGTAACAATACAATCCTCCCTAAGGAGCTCGTGGGTAAGATGGTCCGTCCAAGTTGGCCGCTGTCATGGAATATGCCACAAGGAAAGACGCTTATTTTGTAGAACATCTGGAACACCCCAGTTTGGGACTGTCTTCCAGGGATTTACATCAAATTAGGAACATTAAAGGGGCTTTTCTCTCTCTCCCTCTCTCTCATCATTAAATTAAAAAAGAAAAAGGAAAATATTGCATTGAGGTAAAAGGACTCAGAAGACTCACTTCATTTCTTTTCACAAAGGAAAGGCCATCAGGATCTTAGCTAGAGCTACCCAGGGGTTGCAGCGATCACTTCAGACCCTCCCCTCACGCGTTCATCACCCCCTCCAAAGAGCCACCCGTCACAGAGCCCTCTCTTGGTGTCCTGTCACTAATGGGGGCAACTCAGGGGACTCTCTCTGATCAGCAGTGGAGATGAACAAACCCCAAACACAGTGCCCTCTGAAGTTCATTTAATTAAAAAGGAAACAAAGAAGCTTTGTGCACGTAATACCTCTCTGATTTGTGGTATTCAAAATCCAATTTGCTCTCCCAACAGGCTTTGGAGGTGAGAGAGGGCAGCTGAGGAAAGCCAGCCTTCTAGGCTGGCTGAATTCCCTTCTATCCCACTCTAGAGTATTTTTGGAGACACACTGGGCTTGCTCGAGACGTGCAGTCAGCTTCCTTGGGCTTGCAGGGGCTGGGAGTGTCCAGTCTGTTTGCATTTTTTTTTCTAAATTTATTTATTTGTCAGAGAGAGAGGGAGAGAGAGCAAGTGAGCACAGGCAGACAGAGTGGCAGGCAGAGGCAGAGGGAGAAGCAGGCTCCCTGCCGAGCAAGGAGCCCGATGTGGGACTCGATCCCAGGACGCTGGGATCATGACCTGAGCCGAAGGCAGCCGCCCAACCAACTGAGCCACCCAGGCGTCCCTCTGTTTGCATTTTGAAAGTCTGCAGTGTTGGCAGGCACTGAGGGTTTGAGATCATGAGTTTCAGGCTGTTAGATGCAAAGGCTTGTTCTAGAACTTTCCCTGTGGATGGTTGCAGCTGCTTCATTCTATCATCCCTGAGGAGGAAGGTGCCAGAGGGGGTGGTGGACCCATCCTCAGGAGGCCCGGTGCTTGCAGCCATGTGGTGACCCAAGAGGGACTCAGGGGTCACCCCCCATCTCAGGCTTAAGTCCTGGCTGTGCCACTCGCCAGCTGTGTGATGTCACTCATCCCTTCGAGGCTTGCTCTCCTCATGTATAAAATACAAGTAACTACATCTATAAATGACTCTGCACATAGTAAGCACTCCGAAAGTATCAGCTGACAGTTTCATGGTGGAAAAGAGAGGGCCACACGTTGATACAGCAAACTGAGCATTTAGAATTGTCACCAAGGTCATTTCTTCAAAATGGCGTAATTATGTTTTTCTTTGGGATGGTCTTTTTAAAGGAAATAATTCTTTTTAAAAACATAACTTTTCTTGTTTGTTTTTTCTCCAGTTACAGAAAGTTACTATTTATTACATAAATTTTAGAATATTGAGAAAAGCATAAAAGAGAACATAAAAAAGCACCCAGTCTTGTCACTGGAGATCACCAGATTAACATGCAGATGTATTTCCTTCTAGTTTTTTCTCTCATCAATTTTATTAAAAGGAGAATATGCCAAACATAATGTTTTGTTATCTGGTATAGTTTCTTTTTAACCCTATGCTACCAACATCTTTTCATATCATTAAACATTCCTTCTGTCCCCTAATTTTAAATGTCTACACCACATTCCACTGAATGAATGTAACTCCAACTCCTGCTTCCTGTACGTCTGTGTGTTGGGTAATTGACACACAGGAATGAGCTCACGGAGTTCCCTTTGAGGTGGGTGTCATTACAGCCACCTGTCCATGGGAGTACCAAGGCAGAAGGTCACACTGCTGCTTGGAGGCAGAATCAGGATTCAAACACGGTTTTGTTTACCCCAGAGAAAGTCATGGCATGCAAGGTGGGGGGGGGGGCAGTCCTCCTCTGTGGCTGCAGCAAGCCCGTCTGCTTGGAGGGAGAGTCAAGGATCCTGGGAGCCTGCTCAGCCAAGAATCTGCCCAGACAGAAGACACAAGCAGTCTCCGTCCCATAAAGGATACCCAAATGGCTAATAAAACGTGCAGGAGGGCTCCCAGCTGTTTCCAGCCTCAGGGCAATGTGACCCCAGAGTGCACCTGCCAAGGGGCTAGAGTGCAAAGACGGGCAACACCAAGCATTGGGGAAGAGAAGGAGCCAGCAAGAACCCACACAACCATTTTGGAAACTGCTTTGCTGAACTCCTAAAGCTGGACATGCACACACTCTACCACCCCAGGTCTATGCCAAACAGAAATGCACGCGGGCATGCCCCGAATTCCATCTGTTAATAGGCTCGTGAGAGCACCATTGATAAGAACCCCAAACCGGAAGCCACTCGAATGTCCATGTGCAGCAGGACTGGGTAAGTATGTTGCAGTAGAAATGGTATCACCCAGCAAAGAGGTTGAACAAGCTACTGTCCAACGCGGCAGAAAGGATGGCTCTCCCGAACTCATGGTGGAGTGATAGAAGCCAGACCCAGAAGGCTCACACTGTAGGATTCCATCAGAGGAAGAACAGGCAAAAGTAATCCGTGGGGTTAGAAGTGGGGGTGATCGTGAGGGGCCCAGAGAGATACTGGGACGTTGACAATGTTCTGTTTCTTGACCGAGGTGCTGGTGACCTGGGTAGGTTCGTTTCCCGAAAATTCACCAAGCTGTATGCCGAAGGGCATTTTTCGGTGCTGGGCTCCAAGAAAGAGTTCAAATGAAGTTTCCAACAAGAAGCAACTGACGAGGCATGTGTCTCTTCTCTCGCCCCAAACCCAGGGCTCCGACCAGCCAGCGTGGTGGTCCTGCCCCGGTCCCTGGCTCCAGCCTTTGAAAAGTTCTGCCAAGCCAACGATGGCTCTCTGCCCCTGCTGGGCCTCTGCGAGCCAGGCACGTGGTCCCTGCCTGCCCCGAACTCAGTCCCGGACCTCAGGTAAAATGCTTGAGAGTGTCAACAGGGACCTCTGTGTCCAGCCACAGGGACCCTCCATGCCTGGCACAGAGCCTTGCTAATGACTCTCAGAAACGAGCTGTCCTCCCCTCCATTCCCATCCCTACCCCGTTCCCATCCTCTGCCCCTGCTCCGGGAAGAATCTTGGGGACCACCCAGAAAGTCCCGCACTGGCCGCGGAAATGCTGATGCTGTCACCCACCCACTTCATCACCCAGGCCAGAAACCGTCGGCACAGCATGCAGAAGAAGACAGAAACACTCATATGAGCCATCCCCTGAGACAGCCATTGTTGACTCTGTGCGGTGTGTCCTCCCAGACTCAGGAATAGAACATCCAGCTTCACGGCCCCACGGACTACTTCCACAGTAGCATAGCAGGGAGCCCCTGTGCTCCCACCACCCCAGCTCAGGCTCCTATCTTCTCTGGCTTCTACTCGCCCACCAGAGCGACTTTCCCCAATGTGACATCTGGTCTCCTGACTCTTGCACTTCAAATCTTCAGTTCATTCCCGTGCCCTGCATCTTAGTCTGATAGCAAGACCTGTGTGGGGCACCTAGGGGAGGGGACTCGGTCGGTTGAGCATCTGACTCTTGATTTCAGCTCAGGTCGTGATCTCAGGGTTGGGAGATTGAGCCTGCGTCGGGCTCTGCATTCTGCAGGGAGTCTGTTTTTCTCCCTCTCTCCCTCTCCCTGCTCACACACATGTGCACTCGCTCACTCTCACTCTTTCTCTCTCTCAAACAAAATCTTTAAAAGGCCTTTGTAGTGACTTGGCCCCAGCTCCGTGTTCTTCCCCACCCCTGACACTCCAGCCATTCCCAGTCCTCTCTCCAGAGAGAAAGCTTCTCAAAAACATTCTTCTTTTATCATTTTGTGAACTTTGGGGTGGGAGGGTCCCTCAGAGACCCACCCTGGACCCGAGGTCAGCTCCTTGTGTTTTTCCCTCGCATCCCCTCTGCTGTCATCTCAGGGACTCCTAGAGCAGATCATCCCCTGATGGGTCACATGTTTAAGGCCTACAGCTGTTCCCATACCGCTCCCTCTGCCTAGGATGTGCTTTCCTCCTTGTCCAACTGATGAACTCCTATTCGTCCTTCAGGACTCAGCTCCGTCACCACCCCCTTTGTCGGAGAGAACGGATTTCTCCCTTCTCTGAGTCACTCCTCTACCTGGACTGTTAACACTCGCTGCTCTGTGTTGCAAGTGTTCTCTGCTGCCAATGTAGGATTGCAAGCTTCTTAGGGGCTGGGCCGGTGTCCTCTCTATCACTATGGTCCCATCACCTGGCTCGTGCCTGCCATGAAGGAACGGTTCAGCAAATGATTTTGGAGTGAATGAAATTAGGCTTATAACAACTCTACAGAAAAGTTTCTTTAAGGAAAGAGAAAGGTCTCACTCACCGCTAGCCCTGGAAACTTCTTGAGACACGTGTCCTCTGTCCCTTTAGTCTGCTGGTCCTGCCTCAGTGGCAGAGAGGCCGCCATTTTTTTTTCCTTGCTGGTTTGGTTGGTCCTGGGCAGTGGTTATAGAAGATATAATGGGGTGGGAGCAGGGAGTGCATTATACGCACGCTGATTTAATAGTTTCCAGTCTGGCGTGATTTGAAGGATGCCAGCAAGGTGCCCGAAATTTCAGCTCCAGACATCCTCTTCGTTCTCCCTCATCTGTTTAAACAATGCATGGTCAGGGGCCGTCTTGAGTCTGGGGACTGTGAGCTTTCCCTTGTGTCCCCAGGACGGGCCGTCCCCAGTTCTGGAAGTACGAGTTTGGTGCCTGCACGGGCAGCCTGACCTCCCTGGAGGGACACAGGGAGCACCTGAAGGACATGGTGGCCTTCTTCTTGGACTGCAGCTTCTCCCCGGAAGCAGCCCTGGAGAAGGTGGGGCTCCCCAGAAGAGACTCCGCAGGCCACGGCCATGTGGGGGCCTACAAGGTAAGGGCACAATGGACAAGGGGCAGGATGACCTGAACAGGTGGGTCACCTTGTGTTTTCTCGTGGCGGGGAGAACGCTGACACGGGAGGCAGGAGAACGTGGCCCCAGCTCAGCCACTTCCGAGGTGTGCAGCCTCTCCGAGCTCGCCCCCTCAGCTGGGGAAGGGGATGTCCAGCCTCTCCCCTGCCGCCGTGGGATCACTGTGAGTGCCCCGTGTGGCCTTGGGCCCAGGAGTCGAGCCCTTACACACGGGTCATTGCTGCCACGTACGCCGAACCCATTTGGAGTTTTGTCTGGCTCCTTTAACTCAGAGCATGTCAGTAGCTTTTTGAAAAATCCTCCTCGGCTCCAAAATCCTTGCTGGGATCGGGGAGAGCATGCCTGGCCTGTGAAAGACCTGAGGATCTGTGGCAGATCCAGGGCCAGCCTGTGGGCGGCCGGGCTGGGTTTCTCGGCCCCCGGTGGCCCCCGGTGGTCACCTCTCCCGAAACCCTCACGCTGTTGGGGTTTCCCAGCGATGTTGGGTGACCCCCTGCTGTGTGTCTGAGCTTCCACACCAGCCCCTGGTCATCAAGGAGAGAAAACCAGATTCCCTCAGGCCACTGACCCCTCCCACGACATCTGTGTGAAGCCCGAGAGGCCACCATGCTGGAGGGACAGTCTGCTGCGGCTGTCTCTGTGGAGACCTTGGGCTACAGATGTTGTCCTGGGCTCCCGGGCGCCGATTAAAATTGGCCCGGTGGGGGCTCCTGCCAGGCAGGCCTGAGCTGCCTCTGATGAGAAGCAATTTTATTCTCTTTTTTTTAAGATTTTATTTACTGATTTATTTGAGAGCGAGAGAGAAAGAGTGAGCGGGAAGGAGAGGGAGAGAGAATGTGAAGTAGACTCCACACGGAGTGCAGAGCCCGACTCGGGGCTCGATCCCGTGACCGCAGGATCACAACCTAAAACGAAACCAAGAGTTGGATGTTTAACCAACTGAGCCACCCAGAGGCCCTGAGAAGCAATTTTCTCGTGTGAAGTGTGTGCCTGAGTGGTTTTCACAGGCAGGGGAGGGCGGGGGGCAGAAGTGCAGCTACGGGAGTGGGGGCGGGGGTCCTGGGCACGGTCTGCCCTCCCCCCCCAACACAGGGCCATGTACAGCAGACACCCACACTCAGCCTTTCATTTAGATGAGGAGCTGAAAGCCCGGAGAGAGACAAGGACTTGCCTGCCTCCCAAAGCCAGCCTGGAACCCAGGACCCCAGCTCCTATCTGTAAATGTCACCGGTGGCCGTAACACGAGGAAGGGATGCTTGGCACAGAGTGCTTGTCACTGCCCCTAGTCGGCGCTCAGCAGAGCCGTCCTTTTCCCATGACCTTGCACCTAGCCATGGGCTTCAGTTCAGCACGGTCATCTCTGGCCCAGGGCTCTATCCACAAAGGCACGCCAGCCCTCCTGGATCCAGTGTTGGCCCTAAGGGGAACTCAGCCTGTTCCCTGTGAAAGTCCCTGACCTGTGTCCCTTCCCAAGTGCTATGATTCACATACCAACTGGGCAGACACAGCCAGCGTGCTGCAGGGGAGAGAAAGCTGCCCCTTCTTCCCTTCGAGGTCCTTCGAGGTCCTACTTAAAGTGACCTAAGATGGATCAACAGGAGAAGAACAAGTTTAATGTCGGCTGCAGGAGCCCCAAAGGGGTGAGGCTCCAAGAAGTGACCAAAGCAGGTGGCTTTTGTGCCTTTCAGACAAAGAGTGGGTTTGGGAAGAATTGACAAGATGGAGAAGTTTGGGCTTGGGGTAGTAAATAAGCCAGGAAGTCACAAGGTTGTTGAGAGAGCTCTCTCGGCTTGGATGTCCCATTGCTGGAGACAAGGATGCCTTCTACCCTCCTGGTGCAGGGAGGGCGCCTTCACATGGGACATTTATTTCTTGCTTTTTGGTGGGCAGGGGGAAGGGGTGTCAGAGTGTTCTTCTTGCACTGGCACATTCTCAGGTAGCTTGAATTCAGAATAATAGTATGCTGAAGTGGTGTGTTTGCCGGTGGCCTATTTCCCACCTCAACACCAACAGCAAGCCCTTTGGGCAGCAGCCAAGACTGTCCCAGCATCCTGGCCTCATCATCCTGGCCATGTCCTAAATCTTTCGTAAGCCCCACTGCAGCGACCAGAAACCACTCAAGGGAGAAAACACCACCACCAGAGAAAGGCAGGCAGGTCATCTCAAGGCAGGAGGAGGGAGGCAGGGCTTGGTGGGGTCTGGGCACAGACCGGCAGCCCCCTGTGTGGACTCAGGAGGAAAAGCAGACCCCAGCGCCTCCTGTGAGATCCTTGTCCCTTGGGTTGCTCTGCCTCTGCCTCTCCTGGAGGTCTTCACCTGTGGTCCACAGGCCTCCTGAAGTCTGTGGAGAAAATTCAGAGACCCATGGACTTGGATACAAAAAATTACATTTTGCTATTCATAGCCTCACACGGAGACTGAGCATTTCCTTCCATTCCAAATGCAGGCAACAAGCCGCTGTTGCATCAGCAGATCCCGTGACCCTGGCTTCCCAAAGGACCCCTTATATCCAGATGCCCAGATATTTTCATGTCCCACAGCAGTTCTTCCTGAGAGCTCAGAAATATCCTATATGCTGGTCACTACTTCATATTCATATTGGTACATCTGCCATCTTGTTCCTTAAGCTGTTAATGAAGCATGCGTATCCCTCTATCACACTTTTTCATAATTTGTTAAGCACATTTGCAATATAACTGGTTTCCTTTGTAAATCTATGCATTTCCTCTTAAGCAATCAAAACCTTTACTCAGAGTGGGGGTCCCTAGCTGCACCACGCTACCAGAAGGGTCCACAGCACAAAGTGAAGGTTCTCTGTTTTAAACCAAACACTACCAGCAGCCTTTCTCATTTCTATGTCACATAAAAGTAGAAGCTGTATTTTTATACTAGCTACTTGGACCCCCTCCTTCATTCAGCGGCCCTGGACTCGGTGCTCAGGGTTTCCATCTGGGTCAGTTCTCTTTTTAAACATATTTTCCTTGATTTCCTTTTTTTTTTAAAGCAAAAAAAAAAAAATTATTGTGTTGTGTTAGTCCCCATTTGAGCCAATTTGCCCTTTTCCTCGATTTCTTTTCAGACAACCGTGCCTTGTGCCTCCATGGCTGGCTTTTGCTGCCCCCTGGTGGTCACGATGAGGCCCATCCCCAAGGACAAGCTGGAAAGGCTGGTGCAGGCCAGCTGCTCCATGGGAAATAAGGGACAACCCATTCATATCGGCGACCCAGGTGAGTGTCCACTGTCCTTCGTGATTCTGACAGCCACCCATGAACTTCAGCCTGAGAAGACAGGAACTTGCTATGTTCCTTAACTCCCCTGGCTTGTCCTCCTCCTCCCCAGAGTTCCTGGGGGTCCTGGACAAGGCGGAACTCCCGCAACAGCAGGAGGGCTGGGTTTACATGGGCCCCTCAGGTCTGAAAGTGCCGCCCTGGCCAGAAGAGCCAGCCTCACCCACTCTCTCCTGTGAACTTCAGGTGAACCTGGGGTGGGAGGAGCCGGTGGCAGAGGACGGCTGCTGAGCTATTGGTCCTGGAACTTGACCTCTGAGCCACCTCTAATTTAGGCTGTTGTTCAGTAACATATTTGGGCAGGGGAGGGCTTTGTTCCAATTGTTAACTTGAACTGATCCCCAGTGTATTAACTCGGTCTGAGAACGAGGGAGCAAATCCCAGCTTGGCGGCGTCTAGGCCTCTTTGTGGTTCTCAGAAAGCCTGATGAAAACTTGGGATTGGATCTCGGGTGACAGAGCTCGGTGTACCTGGACTTCAGAATCACACAAAGCCTGCATTCTGCAACAATGCAGTCAGCCCTGGCCGCCTCCCTCATGGAAAAATCTCAGGACCAGCCAAAGCAAAGTGCGCTGCTGTCCTTGTGAACCATCTGATGCCGGGCCATGGGTAGGGACGCTGTTGTTGGTAGTCAAGCGACAGAGCCTACGTCTGTGTTATGTGACCGGTAGCTTGTGCCAAGATAAATGCCAGCTCACAAATGCTGGTTTGGGTTAGCAGTCTGCACGGGGTGTAGGGCTGAGTGCACCCCGAGCTCCTCCAGCAATCGCAGCAGGCGTCTGAGATCCGTGTTCTGAAACTGTACTACTCAGAATGCACTAGAACTTCGCCAGCGTCCTGGGTCCTTAAGGTCCCGAATCCTTTTCTCTGGCACCATCAACAGCAATCCTATGATTAGAGTTTCTCTGGGAGAAAGAAACATATTCGATGAAAAACATATATTTGTTGTGTTCAATCTGGATGTGAACTGCCAGGGCAGGACCCGCAGGAATTCATTTTCTTTTTCCATTTGCAGAATGGTTGGGAATCAAAGATCTTTCCAAACCTGACTATGGAGATCCTGTGGTGTGTCAGCCAGGGGACGTCCCAGTGTTCTGGCCTTCTCAGATGACCAGTCTCGAAGCTGTCAGCAGCTGCAGTATGTCGGGGCTTGAAGGGGGCTGTGACTATGACCCAGGATGGAAACGGCTGGGTCTCCAGTTCTTGGAAGCACAGGGTTGCAGTGCAGTGGCTTAGGAAACTGAGTCACAAAACAAAACATAAAACATACAGCTCTCCCAGGGCTGGGTCTCACCAGCAGCTTGTACGTTTTGATGAAATATATTTCCACCTGCAGAAAGATCAATATTTAGCTTGACTTTCTGAGACATTCTGAAGGTTTGTAGGGCTTTGAAAATAAGAGTGAAGGCAAACAGCAGCACTAAACACCCTATTTCACGTGGTATTTGCAGGGTGCAAGGTCTGCAAATACCAGGGTTCACAGTTCCACTTCCTGAGGTTTGTTACCTGCAATCAGCTGCAGATGGCCATCCTTCTGATGAATCAGAGGGTCATAGTGGCCTCAGGTTACGACGCATGCCTACTGCACTCCCCTCTCTTCCTCTAGTCGTGTGGGCATGTTTTCATCTCACATTGTCACAAGAAGAAGGGTGAGGACAGTACAGTAAGGTATTCTTAGAAAGGGAGACCACATTCACAACACTTTTATTATTGTATATTTTCTAATTGTTCTATTTATTATTAGTTATTGCTGTTAATCTCTTACTGGGCCTAATGTACAAATTAAAATTCATCATAGGGATGTACAGATAGGAAAAAAACATAATCTATACAGGGTTCAGTGTTATGCACTGTTTCTTGTCCACCAGGGGTCTTGGAATGTATCTTCATAAGGGGGGGGACCTCTGCGTTTTAAAGCATTACTGTCCATTTGCTTTTTTCAAAGACATAGGGTGATATTACAACAAAGAGACACACGAGGGCGCCCTAACTAGCTTGCTGTAAGGTAGGAAAGTGCTAGAAACATTAAGAATAACTATGGCAACCCATTTCGTAGACACCAGAAAATTCTAGCCAGGTCAGCCACACTTGCACAACAAATCACAGAATTTAATGTTACTTTATTTTTTTTTAAAGCATTCATATAAGTTTAGCTATCAGAATGGCCTCACGATAAAGGAAGATTACTTCTAATATGGCAATGAGGCATAAATGCAAGACGTATGGAATTCTATTCATTTGTTTATTTTTTAAAAGACTTTATGTTACACCAGACAAGATGCCACAAACTCTCAGGGAGTTTGTGGTCATTTCCGAGTGTGCATGTGCTCATGGGCGATAAATATGGTCCAGCACGATGGCGTCACACATCTTCTGCACCAGCCACAGGGTTGGTGCACCTACAGAAGAGGGCTTTCTGCCGCGGGCATCCCGGCAAACTGCAGGCATTAGCTCTGGCTTGAAATAGCACAACTGCTTTGTAACTGAGGCCAAATGACATCATTGGCTTAGAGACAACCCTGAATAGTTCTACTTTTATAAAAATCGTGCTGGGACGCCTGGGTGGCTCAGTCAGTTGGGCATCCAACTCTTGATTTCTGCTCAGGTCATGATCTCAGGGTTGTGAGATCGGGCTCTGAGCTCAATAGGGAGTCTGCCTCTCTCTCTTCCCCCACCCCTTCTCCCCCCACTAGTGCGCTCTCTCTCTCTCTAAAAATACATAAATAAATCTTTTTAAAAAATCTTGTTCAAGGGACGCCTGGGTGGCTCAGTTGGTTGAGCGGCTGCCTTCGGCTCAGGTCATGATCCCGGCATCATGGGATCGAGTCCCACATTGGGCTCCTTGCTCCGCGGGGAGCCTGCTTCTCCCTCTGCCTCTGCCTGCCACTCTGTCTGCCTGTGCTCGCTCTCTCACTCTCTCTCTCTCTCTGACAAATAAATAAATAAAATCTTTAAAAAAAAATCTTTTTCAAACCTCTATATAATATTTAAACTTCTATTATTTTTTTCTAAGATTTTTATTTATTTATTTGACAGACAGAGATCACAAGTAGGCAGACAGAGAGGAGGAAGCAGGCTCCCCACTGAGCAGAGAGCCCGACTCGGGGCTTGATCCCAGGACCCTGGAATCATGACCCGAGCTGAAGGCAGAGGCTTTAACCCACTGAGCCACCCAGGTGCCCCTAAACTTCTATTATTTAAACTTCTATTAGTGAGCAGCCAGGCTGTCTCAGTTGGTGAAGCGTCTGCTTTTGGCTCAGGTCATGATCTCAGCATCCTGGGATGAGGCTCCCTGCTCAGCGGAGAGTCTGCTGCTGTTTCTCCCTCTCCCTCTCCCCCTGCTCATGCTCTCTGTCTCTCTGTCTCTCTCTCTCCCTCTCAAATAAATACAATCTTTTTTAAAATAAGAAATAAAGGAAATAAACTTCTATTGGTGATAGATCAGTTGCTACATTAGAGACCTCACAACTGATGGGGCAAAAGTCTGTGTCACACTTGAAGCTGACTAACCTGGTGTGTGCCTGGCATTAGAATGGCCAGTTTTAGGTGCTGTCCAAAACACAGAAAAACAGTGATCGCATTCATCAAAATCCTTCATTCTTGCCTCTCTAAAAATTAAGTTAGAATGCTTCGTGCAACTATTAGTAGATTTTCCTTCTGAAGTGTTCACTCGGCTTTCTGTTGAATTTGAAAAAAAAAATGTTACTGTTTTCGGTGACATTCATGGCATTGTTACTCAATTCACACCAGTTCACACAGAGCCCTTTTATGTGCAAGGTACTATGTGGTGTTCTGAGATCAATAAATAACGGTCCTCATTTTGGGGAGCACACAGCTGAGTGGGGTTAACGTACCCCAGGATAATAATGACACTGAAGAAAGCAGATGGTGTAAATTAAGTATAGTAAGCATGAAGCCCCTAATGGACCAGGCAAAAGGATATGGAGATACAGTAACACAAAACTTCATTTCGAGGGCTGACTCTGAACCACGTTGCAAAAAACACTTCTATGTGCATTTTCCAGTTTAGCTCTGACAACAAACACCTGAGGCATTATCATTATTTTATAGTTGAGGAAACAGGCTTAGAGAGGATCAAGTCTCATCTCTCTGTTTGGCACACGAAAGCCATGTTCTTAATAACGACACTCGAGTGTTTCACATTGCCCGGAATTTAGTATAGGAGAGTTTTTTAAAGAATGAAATTAGCAAGCAAGGTAAAAGTGCTGTGGGAAAAACAGATGTTATGGTCAGAGAGAGCTATTTATTAGCAAAGTCCAGAAAGGTGTCTTCATGCATCTGTAAGCGTACAGTAAGTACTTTCTGATACCCCTGGGATTCAACTAATGGAAATTCCTATCTAGAGCTGTGGTGGTACCTCCCTTCTTTTCCCACACTCCGCTCATCTTCACTTTCCTAAACATTGGAAGCACCTGTTCAAGTGGGGCTTGATTTAGTCATCAGCTGGTTTTTCTGATTTGGTGCAACAAGCCGTGTGAGGAGCGCTGTTGGCAGTGTTGATGCCTGGCACCATCTTGCCCATCAACCGTGGGCTAGATGAGAATGGACTGAATTTGATGACGTGAGCAGGCTCAGTCCCTCCTGTTGTGTGTTTTAGAGACCCCGCTGGCTATCACCAGTGCACCGGGTTGCACAGTCATGACCAACCTGAAGGATACAGAAGCTCCAGCCCGTTGTCTTACCCCTGAGGGAATTCCAGAGGTCCATCGCATTTCCCAAGATCCTTTGCACTACAGCATGGCATCGGCTTCAGCTGTTCAGAAGATTAGAGAACTGGAGGCTATAATTGCCATAGACCCAGGTAAGAAACAAAGCGTCTCACCTTAATGACCTGGAGAAATTCATCACTGGTGTAAGGGTCAGTGAAAAAGGCCACATGCAAACCACCTGCTTCTACAGTATGAATTTTTTTTTAAAGAGAAGAATGTATTCCTCTTTATTTAGCTAATGCTATCAAAGAGAAGAGATTGATATTTTATCAAGAAAGCAGGCTTAGCCTTAATGTCATGCAACGACTATAACATTTTTCATTAGATTATGAAGATTGAGACTTCATCTAATGAGAGTTAAGTTTCCACCTGTAAGGTCATTCTAAAGCACGAAACTCAAAAACCAATGTAATAACAAGGCTTCAAGGTATTTAGAATCCAAACTCTGTAAAAAGTTACTTGGGAATCATTAAGGTATTTTCTTGAGTCCTCTTTCCCCTTCACCTTCACCTTCATTTACAAGGGTCAGCTGCCTAAACTCTCTTTGCCTCTACTGTGCATTCCCACGGTGTGATTTTTCTAAATGCTTAGAGCGCGTATGAATCCCCAAAAGAAGTAAATGGACCAAAATCTGGATGTTGATGATCTCTGGGTAGTTCAATTGTGAATGATTTTTGGGTTTTTTTTATTTATGTTTTTTCCCCCAAATTTTCAACACTAAATATAAGAGGGAGTTTGGAAGGCGAGCTTATTAGCTGGGCACATTGTCATCACGATTAAATTGGGACTGGGATGGTAAGAAAAAAGGGTGTAGTATGGTTCTTAAGTCATCAACTGCCACCGTTTAAATGAAGTCATCCTTGTGTTCCCAATCTCCTTTTGCACCATTGCCCTGGGGTTGGATGTGGAATACATTTTTTTATGCTGGGCAGCAGAGGTTGGGGTGGGGGGCTGGATCCCTGCTCTCCTGGGGATGCTGGTGGGGCAGGACCCTGCAGGGAACAGCTTCACAAGACTTTGCAATCAATATTGTGCCTTGCGTCTCAAAGGACAGCCCTTCTGTGGCTTGCACCCCGCTGGCTTCTAGAGATGGAATCCACTAGGGGTCTTCTGGTTCCAATTAAGAGGAAGTTGGCCACCAGCAAGTTGACCACCCCATGGTCATGAAGAGCCGCATGTCTTATCCAAGCTGGCCAGCAGAGGGCGCTGGTGTGCAGGGAAACAATCCATTTGCTGGCAAAGGCTCCAGAGAGGATGAAGGTGCAGCCTTCCCTGCCCCGCTCTGCCTCAGTTTCTCATCGGTATAAGAGGAGAAATAACACCTAGACCTCCCTTTTGGGCGGTGTGATAGGTAATAAGAACGACAGTTACCATCTACTGAGTTTTACCGTGGGCCAGGCATGTGCTAAAAGCTTTAGGAAGTTTCTTCTTCAATCCTTCTGCGGCCCCTATGAGGCCGCTATGGCTAACTGCCTTTAACAGACGAGGAGACGGAGGCACACAGGGACAAGAACCTTGCCCAAGTCCACAGACCTGGTCTGTGGTGGGAGCCGACGTTGAATCCGCGCCCACTGACTCCAAGGTCCATGACCAGCAAGTACTAGAGAAATTGCAATCTGGGTTTGCATGGTATCGTCACCGGGCCAGTCCCTGCGGGAAGCAGAGCGGGGAGGTCAGCCTGGAGAGCTCGAGCCTCCTAGCCAGAGTCCCAGCACCCAGACAGAGCTGATGACAGCGACACTGGGGCGGAGAACAGCACCTGGGCGGAGCCGTAGTGCTACCAAGCTGGGTGTGTTTTTGTGTGAACAAAGATCACGGCCAGAACTGAACAATGCAGAACGGCCTTAAAAATGTCTGCTCTCTCCCTTCAGCTTGGGACCAAAGGTCTGCAGTAGCAAAACTTCCTTCAGAACTACAAAGCCTAGCTTTTGGATGTTTTGTTTGTCTGTTAGGTTGTTCATTCATTCATTCTTTCAGCAGAGAGTCTGGTTTCTTTTGCATATAAACCCCCAATAAATTCGGGATCTATGCCTCCCCCCCGCCCCGATTCCCCTTTTGGGACACACACACCCATAGAGATGGAAGCTCATGGCTGTGTGTTCAGAGCCTCTTACATAGCTGAGCTCCTGGGTGGATATATTTTTCTAAATTTTTGCAATCCTTTCTCCCTCACAAACATTCTTACCCAGGCTGACATCCCTTCCATCCAGCACAAGGGTCGTGGGGGAAGAAGAATTAACTCTGCCATTAGTTCAGATGAAAAAGTAAGTGGGAAGTAAATTTACGGCAGACCCAGGGCACCCCAGCTTAATTAAAATGACCCGGGAGGTCATCCACAAAACCCCCCTTGGGGGCTTGTGCAGATGGGGTCTAGGTTTGCAGCATGAGTGAGGGAAGGGCAGATTTACGACTTCCCGGAAACGCCAATACTGTAGATTACCGGAGCATCGTCAAGCCTCAAGAACAAGAGATGCTTTGAGTCCTGCTATATTAAATAAGCACAGAATAAGATTAATGGCATTATACTGAGCATTGCTCACTGAGCTTAATAACAGAGCTCTTCAGTCATTTCTGAGAGGATGTCGGCTTGCATTTGAGGTGCCTGAGAACAAGAAGGAACACAGAGTTCATAATGACGATGTCGGCCCTCGCGCTAAAACCATCACACGTGGTGAAATCATTGACTGCCCTAAATTCGACAAAGTTCTCTCTCTCCTCCTCCTCTCTCTTTCGATGCTTATCCCATCCTATGAAATAGGTTACATCCTGATTTTTTTCTTGTACAGTGTTATACTTCTCCCCTTCCACTGACAGCTATCCATGTTGGTTGTAGAAATATCGGAAAATATATGAACGTTAAGAGGCTGTGAAAATCAGCAGAATCCCCTCACAATTCACCCACAGTTCAATATCTGCCCCTAAAGTCTTTTTCTTCAGTCCTAAGTCTGCAAGGGTGAAAAAAGAATATATATTTCCTTTTTGAATATGTTGTGAACATCCTCCCATGTCATTAATCTTCTACCACATCCTTTTTAATGTTTGCATAGAATTCCATTTTGTAATCATTCCACCATTTTTGTTAACATCCATCATTTGACACCATAGTCAAGACTGCAATGACCACGTGTGTGGACCTCCCCGAGATCACTCACCAGGATAAATTCCTAGATGCGAATGGCTGGAAAGTACAAATCTGAGTGGAACGTACAAATCTGGGTACTAAAGACCCTCCAGACAGGTGCTCCTGTTTCCACTCCCACTGCAGGCATGCAGAGAGCCCTTTCCTGAAGTCTCCCTCCACCTGGAACCCCCACCCCCACCCCCACCCATGCTCTATGTAGGAAAATGGAGACCCAGAGCAATCCAGGGATGAGGTCAAGGTCACACAGCTACTTTGGGCTTGAATGTAAGTTTCTAGATTCCAAGTCTGGAACTGTCTCTTTACAACAGGAACCCCAACTCTGTGTCCTTTCGTGTTCTCCTGGCACCTCAAGGGGAAGCTGACACCCTCTGGCCACATCCTTTGGTCTATCTGTCACCTCAGCCACAGCCGGGGGGGGGGGGGGGGGATTCTGAGTCACATCCTGCCATCACTGGGCACAGATATGCTCTGAGGTGACCTGAGTATGGACAGGGCCACAATGATATATGATGGGCCCTGGGGGACTGTGCTGCCCAGCTGGGACCAGGTTGGCAGCCACTGGAGGACGTTAGAACAGATGCTGCTGGCAGCCTGCCTGTCTCCCCCATACCCAGCGGGGGATGGGAACAGGTGCATCAATGCCCGGTCCCCCGTCCTCTGGCAGAAGAGCCCTGAGGTGTGAACCCCACAGTTTCCTAGAGCAGCTCCATCGGAACCAAAGCCCCAGTTGCCTTTACAGTTAAGTTGTCACTCATACATTCATTCTGCAGGACCTCTTCTCCCTGTCTTCATACTTCCTCCATCTTCTAACTTCCTGGGGTCACTTTCCTTGTCGGACTTGCACCCAAGTCCTTGTCGGAGGCCTTCTTCTGGTCAGTGGCCTACTAGGGCAGTCCCATTGCCTCTCCTTCGACATTTCTGCATTAGTTAGAGTCTGCTAGACCGCTATAACAAATTAACCCCTAAATGCTTTCCTCAAATACAGTATGAGTGTGTGCCTCTCACGCAACCGTCCAGGGCAGGCCTTCTGTGGTAAGTATTAGGGTTCAGCAGGAAGGGGGACCTGCTCCAGCCAGAATCTTTGCCCTGATGCTCTGTGACCCTCAGGAGGTGCTGGTTGTCAATACCCCAGCATCCTGGGAGAGAAGAAGGCAGGGGGCAGGGTTGGCAGGCCCAGAGGGGGCACCCATGACTTCCACTCCTGGTCCCTTTGACTGCTCTCCGGACGCAGCAGAGGGAACCTAGGCTGGTGGAAAACTGGAACCCCTAACGGGAAGAGCTCCTGGTCAGCCACAGACGGGCTCCCCTTCATGACTGGGAGGGGTGGAAAAGCCATTCTGGGAACAACTAACTGTCTCTGCCACATCCCCTCAAGTCCTCTCCAGAAACAAGAGTAAATAAAAAACCAAACTGCTCCTTACGTAAGTTTACTTAAAACACACGACATTATTTTATGACTTTTAAAAAGAAAATAACGGAGCATATGGGTGGCTCAGTCAGCTGGGTCACCGACTCTTGATTTCAGCTCAGGTCGTGATCTCAGGGTGGTGAGATCGAGCCCCACGCTGGGCTCCCTGCTTAGTGTGGCTTCTGCTTCTCTCTCCCTCTGCCCTCCTCCTTTCTCTAAAGTGAATAAATGAATCTTTAACAAATTTTAGGCCAGCGGGGGATCAAACACCTGCTCGGTAGAGATGAGCTGCTGCGAGCTTCCCTGTCACTGTCCCACGCCCGCTCCGTGCTCGTCACCACTGGCTTCCCCACACACTTCAACCACCAGCCCCCGGAAGAGACGGACGGGCCACCGGGAGCCGTGGCCCTTGCAGCCTTCCTGCAGGCCTTGGGCAAGGGGGTCTCCATGATCGTTGACCTGAGAGCCTTGAGTTTGTTCAAGAAGCTTATGGAAGAGGCTATTGAGCAAGGTGAGGACTGAGAGGAGGACAGTCCGTTTCCCCCAAATGGGCCTTTGGGGGCAGAGGATGTGGGAGGTAGGGGGGACCACTATGTGTGCAGTTCCTGCCAGGCACCCAGCTCAGGGCCATGCACGGGACAGGGGGCGTTTTCCTTCCTGTTTGAAACCTCTCTGGTATCAGCAGTATTAGCCCCATTTTATGGATGAAGACGCTGAGTCTCTGAGAGGGGCAGGCGAGTTCCCCGGGTGGGAATGGTGAGCTCGAGTTTGAACCTGGGTCCTCCAGGCTCTGGAGCCCAGGGTCCCACTGTGCACCTGCTCCCTTCCCTGTGTGACCTGCAGGGAACTCAGCAACCCAGGCCAGCCCTGGCCCCCCTAGGTAGGAGGAGTCAAGAACAGAGATGGCAGTGCCCCTCTCCGCGCTCCCGCTGGGCCAGCTGGGCAGGGATGCCCCACGCTGCCCAAGCTCCTGGAGCACACAGGTGCATGACCGCAGGTGATGCTGGCGTGAGGCCGTGATGCTCCGGTCCCGGGCCAGGATCGGTCTGGGGTGCACTGTGAGAGGATGCTCTTCAGCTCTCCTCTTTCTACAAGGGTTGTTGGGGCATCAGTGGAGAGCCCACTGCCTGTCTCAGTGTCCAGAAAATGTGTTCTTTAGAAACACATTTTTCCATCTTAGCCTCTCAACAGGCTTTCAATCCCAGTAAGGCATGCCCTATAGCACTGTGACATTGGGAGCTTCCCAAAGGCTATATCTGAGCACACAGAAGCCATGTCACACAACAAGTGTGTATGGAACACCTACTCTGTGCCAGGCACTGTCGTGGGATGTTGAGAGCCATGGATGGCTAAGACTGACGCCGTCCTGCCCTCCTGGGCAAGCGCTTCCCAGGGGAGCGTGGCAGGTGGCAAACCACATAGGGATGAAGGGAAGTGTGTGGTCCTTGAGCAGGTGTGATGCTGGGGGCAGGGGAGCAGACCGGGATAAGGGGATGGGAACTGACAGCCCAGGTGGTAGGCTGCTGTTCTAAACAGAATGGTCAGGGAGGACCTCGTGGACAGCGTGACAGCGCATCCAAGACTGATGAAGTTGCTGAAGGAAGAGGCCCCGGGCTGTGATCATGGCCAAAGCAGAAGCCAGGCAGTCGGGGAGTCCTGGAAGGTTTAAGAAAGGGCTACCAGCCCGCTGAGTGGCCTGGTACACCTGAGGACAAGAGAAGCCAGAAGGGAGGACAGAGGGGTCATGGGGGCAGCCTGGAAGGGCCTCAAGGGACATGTAAGCAACTGGGCTTTTATTCCAGGTGGGAGGGGAGCCCTAGAAGGGCACTGAGCGGAGGAGGGGCACATTCTGGCTTCAGCTTTAAAGAATCACCCAGGTAGCTGTAGGGACAAGGGTAGAAACTGGACAGGTCCCTGCAAGGGAGAGATGGAGTGGCTTGGAGTGCCTGTCCCTTTGGTCCCCAGTGACTTCAGCCACCGCTGGAATGACCAAACGGGTCACCACACAGACCTGACCAGACCCCCTGGCAAGCTGGTGTTTTCAGGTTTTCTTCAAAGCTGTGCAAACCCACTCAGTCCACTAGTAAAGGGACTGATGCTTCTGGGAACCCCTCAACCAGGAGGGAGCCCTGCCTCTTGTCTCTCCGAGACAGGCAGGTCCCCGTGGAACCAGGACCCCATTGCCTACAGCAGTGACTTCGAATGTGCCCATTCCCTCCTGTTGGTTTTTCCTCCTTCCCGCCCTCACTTTCTGCCCATCACCCACTTCCTGGGATCATCTTCCAAATAAACCGCCTGCACCCAAGTCTTTGGGTCAGACTCTGGTTTCAGAGAACCCCAAACAGATGAATGGTATGGGTGGAGGTTTCAAGAAGTAGACAGCTCTGTTTCTATTTTGAACGTAGGGTCATGATTCCGGGTGGACTGGATGCAGGGGTGAGATGGGAGAAGAGGACGCCTCCACAGTTCAGGGAGGGTGATGGAGAGGGTGCAGAGGCAGGGGACCCACATCAGTGGAGACATCAAGTAGACAGATCTACAAGTCAAGTTCAGGAGAGTTGTCTGGGTTGGAAAGATAAATTGGAGACCAGTTGGCATATTGATGGCCTTTTAAGTCCAGACACGGAGTGAGATCACCCAGAGAATAAGAGACAGAGAGAAGGTCCTAGGATTAAACCCTGGGACGCTCTACACTGAAAGGTCAAGGAGGAGAGAGGGAGCCAGCCAGGGAGGCTGGGAAGGACCTTCACGGAGGACCAAGGGAAACTGAAGGGCGGTAATGGTGAACAAGGAGGAGGCACGGGCCACAGCGCTGCTGCCAACCACTGCCGGCAGGTTCAGCAGCCTCCCCCATCTGACAAGTGGCTGGGATATTTTTAGCTGTCCACTTTCCCAGGAGCAGGTCTGCCCTCGAAGCTCACCGGCTGGCCTGGCTCAGTGGCTCCTGCTGCCCGGGAGCTCAGAACTGGGGCTCACCCATGGGGTGGTTTCGAAGGAGGCATCTGCTCTATTCGATTTTGCAGAACCTTTGTGACATGTGGACAAAGAAAGGGAAAGAGATTTGGCCTTTTAATGAAAATTAGTTCAGTTCCTCTTATAACCAGAGGCTGCACATGTTTAAAGAAGAAAAAGCTTAGTCATTTCTTCCCTATCTTGGGCCTCAATGGACCAAATGGATAAATGGATTCTTTGCAGCTCAGGTGCGGGTTCTCATCTTGCTGACGTTCCTTTGCAGAGGCTCTTTCTGTATGTGCCCCCTGAGGGGTATGTTATGTTCCCTGCCCTGTTTGGCTCCCCGGTGCCCCTTCTTACCAGTATCCTGTATCCATGATCCGATGTCAGGAAGGAAGAACGCACCAGCCTTAACTTAGCACCTACTACATGCCAGACCCCCAGCTCACACCATCGCATCCACAGCAATCCTGGCTCGGGGGACACATGACTAACCCCGTTTTGCAGAGGAGGAAACCCCAGCTAAGGGAGTCTCTGTGGCTTGTCCAAGGTCACACGGCTGGGAATGTTGTTTGGTGGTGGTCAGGTGTCAGGTGGTTTTGTTTGCCAGGTCACCAGGCTGCTCCTCCCGGCACAGAAGGGGGCTGGGTCTTTCATCTTGTGACCACGCCCCCAGCCCAGCCCCAATACCCAGTTGTCCCTTGTAGAATGTGCTCCGTGAGAATCCCCTGATGGACTGACTGTTCTCTCCTTGACTTTCCCCCTTAGACAGCAGGCGGGTCTGGGGAGGGAAGTTGGAGGGAGTCACACTGGGGGCCCCTTAGGGTCTCTGACAATGATTCTGTCTCCTCTACCCACTGGGGAGGCGGTAGCAGCTCCCAAAGGGCTTGGGGCAGCCCTATTGTGAAGCTGGGGTGGGAAGCAGCATTTATAACACGAGCCCATGGTTTTAACGTAGACAGGGTGCTTGCTTGGGCTGTGGGCCACAGAGCGGGGCGGCGGGGGTGGGGGGGTCCTGTAAAACCAGGGGAACCGTAAGTGCTGGGTCCGTCCCTGTCACAGGCCCACTGTTAACCATCTGCGTGGAGGCCTCATCCTGGGCCCAGGAACACACAAGCCTTCTTACCCCCAACTGCTAGGAAGTGGATTCCTTCATAAAAGCCAAGTCACTCTTATTTTAATCTGGGGTCTATGTGTGCTTCCCATGTATTCTATGTTAATATGTATTGTTAGTGTAATTAGGGAAGGTGCTGTTTTTGAGAGTCAAATTTACACTGGCAATCACTCCAATACCAGTAGCCAATTCCTCACCCAGCCTCTGGGACCTCTCCACTGTTGTTCTGGAACTTCCCTGAAGGTATGCAGGGAGGAGAGCAGATGAGAACTTCGAGTGGAAACTGGGGTCGGGACCCTGACCTTTGTTCTTGGCTTCACCCAACTTATGTAGTACCTCTGAGCCTCCATTTTCCTCTTCTGTAAAATGGGCTTAATAACGGTTCTTATCACAGAGAATTGTTGTGACAATTAAGTGAGAGCATGTATGTCCCTTGCTTAACGGAGGGCAAGCTCCCTGTCACCAAGGGCACCACGTGTCCCCAGCACTCATGATGGCAGTGAGCCAGAATAGGCCTCCGTTCACGGGGTCTCGTGGACTATCTACAGACAGCATATTTGCTCGCCCCCGAGAGTGGTGAAATAGCCCAATTCCACGCCACTCAGGGTCACACAATCCGCCAACCCTAGGGTTTACTCAGGACTAAAAGTAAGCAAATATTCTAGTGCTGAGGTCTCGGGTTTCCTAACAAAGTATTCGACAGGTAGGTGCAGCTCCGTAATGATAGTGATATTTTCCAAAAAAGCTTTTGAAAAGCCACCATGAATTCCCAAAATGCAGCACCAGGGCTGACGTGTCCGTCCTTCACCTTTATTTTCAAGGTGTTCTGAAGACAGCAGTCCCCTTGCTAACTTTCCAAGGTGAATCAGTGGGAGCTGCTCAAGCATTTCTCTGCAAAGATGGGGACCCCAAGTCACCGAGGTACATGTGTCCCATCCCAGTGTAAGCCGGTGATGGTCGTCACTTTCATGACTCCAGAAAGAACAGAGCCATGAGCCTGGGGGGTCTAATGGGGTGGGCTTCTGAGTTTCAGGGTGTCCTGGGGACTTCTCAAGGCATCTCTGGGCATAGCAGCTCCCTGAGAGATGGTATGTCCATAGATGGAGAAGAGAGGAAAATTACAAGAACCAAAAACTTGCATGAGTCAAACAGGGTCATGACCCCTTAGAGAGCAGGGTGTCATTTTGGTGGGGTCATCGGCATGTTTGCAAGGAGAATGAGAAGCAGACATACCATCGTCCATCCTGTGTGGTAATGATAAGTGAGCTGTCGTGAAATTTTGTGCAAGTGGGTGTGTTTTTTACTGTGTGTTGTGATCAGATATTTTGAAAAATACATCTTTATTGTATGTAGGGTGTATTTCAGAAATTATCTTTTTAATAGTGTTTTTTTAACTTTTTTGACAATGGTAATACCTTTTGCACTGTAAACTGGTGTGCACACGCGTGTACACACACATGCACACACATATGCACAACTAAAACAAAGATTCAGAAAACAGTTTTTGCTCTTGCTATGGGCAATATATTCTGACATTTTCTATCCCAGTCTGCTCTAGTCTATTCTACAGTGTTCTGTTTTACTTTTCTGGAAATGTCAACCTAGCCTAATAAATTTATTTCACAACCCACTGATAAGTGTCCAGTTAGAGCTTAAAAACACTGCTTTCATAGGCCTGGCGGGAATGCTGTTCTGCAGCTCACAGCAGAATTGATGATCATAACGAGGACCACGAGTCACCAAGACAAAGTTCAATTGTGGCTCCCATATGCTATTTAAAACTGCAAAAACATGTGTGGTTCCTATTAGAGATGTTTCTGTTCTCCAGATGGCTGACATGTAAACAGAGCTCCGGATCTTTAGGGAGAAGCTAGAAAATTCTCTTGGGTGGGATCCCCGATGCCTGTTAATGCCGGTGCTGCTCTGTTCGCTGAGCGGAGGGGGGCCAGGCACATCAGATTATTGCGGCGAGAGAGCCGTGTGCTGTCTTCGGAGAAGATGTGTTAACTCTTCCCAGGCAGCCGGCTTCCCAGGAGTGCATTACTTCCCACTGTAGCTAAATGATTCCTGCTGGCCTGAAGAAAAAAAAAAAAAAATCAATCCACCCATAAGGTATATAACTGAAATTCTCCTGGGGGGAAGGTCCAGAAGTGGTGTTCTCCCTGACAGACAGAGAACATACTGATCTTAGTCGGAGGTCCTGTTCCAAACAGGCTTTTCATCACCATGGATATAGATCTAGGGGAAACTCAAGGTCAAGGTTCATTCCTCCTGTTGACTCTGCATCTCGGTGTCTGCTTTTTTTCCGCCCTGGGCGTGGAGTCTCAGGATTACATTCTAAAACCTTCTCAGTGGCCTGATCCCAGGCATCTATGATGTCACCACATTCTACACAACCGGGTGCATAGCCAGGCACTCAGAGTTTAGATTTTTTTTAATTAAGGTAAAATATACATGGCATAAATGTTACCATTTTTAAGCACGCAGTTCAGTGACATCAAGGTGAACTTGCACCGGTGTGCAGCCATTCCCACCGTCCATCTCCAGAACTTTTTCATCTTCCCAAACGGGAATGCTGTACCCGTTAAACAGTGACTGTCCATTCCCCTGGGACCCCAGCCCCTACCCTCTTTCTCTATGAATCCACTGTTGTCGTCCTTCATACGAGTGAAACCATCCAGTATTTGTCCTTCAGTGACAGGCTTATTTCAGCTCGCGAATTATCCTCAAGATCATCCACGTTTCGGCGTCTGTTAGAATTTCCTTCCTTTGTAAGGCTGGATAATATTCCCATGTATATGCGTGCCACAGTCTGCCTCTCTGTCCCTCTGTTTGTCCCTGTCGCCTAGTGTGAATAATGCTGCTGTGAACAAGGGGGTCCCGGCATCTCTTTGAGACCCTGCTTTCAGTACTTTGGGGTGCGCACCCAGACGTGCAATCACTGGACCCTGTGGTGATTCTATTTCACATTTTTTGAGGAACAGCCACATGGTTTTCCACAGCAAAGATTTTAAAGAACTCCATCATGGGGCGCCTGGGTGGCTCAGTTAAGCACCTGATTCTTCATTTCAGCTCAGGTCACAATCTCAGGGTCGAGAGATCAAGCCCAGCTTCGGACTCCATGCTCAGAGGGGATCCCTGCTTGAGATTCTCTCTCTCTCCCTCGCCCTCTGCCCCTCCCTCACCCCTGCTTGCTCTCTCTCTCTAAAATAAATAAGTCAATCTTACAAAAAATAAAGAACTCCATCATGGGGGATTTAGAGAGCTATAAAGGTGCAATTTTCACAAGTTGGTTTATCAAGACAAGATTCCTCGATAATGGTAACAATCACCAAGACCACCATTTACCGTGCACTGAGTAGGTATGGGCCTGTCTGCGAAGTACCTCTCGTGCGTTTTCTCCATGATATTGTTGAATCCTCTTTGAAACCCTGTGAAGTCGATAATGCAGTGTCCAACAGTGAGGCCCAGGGAGGTTCCTTTGACCCCTGTATGAGACCGGCCTTACAGTCAGGTCATCGGATATATCTAACGTGGGTCAGAGAGGCTAAGCACTTGGCCAAGGCCAGGAGCGTGAGGGTCTGGACAGGAGCCTATACCATCTGATTCCACAGCCCACGAGCCTACTGTCACTGTCTATGCCGCCTATCTAATCCCAGTCTTGCATTAGATTCATTTGTCTTCCATTTCAACTCTTTAAGTCTGTCTGTGTACATAAACGGAACAAGATCCTGGGAGAAGGCAGTGGTGCGCCAAGAGCAGGCAACGCTCAGACCCCCGGGTGTTGGCGCCCACCGGCTAGTGGAGATCGGGCCAGGACACTAGCAGCATCCAGCATGTGACCCTGACCGTCAGCCTTCCTCGTTTCACAGCCTCTGACTCTAATGAACTGTTAAAGATTCTGATGATATTTTCATTTTTTTAAAGGTTTTATTTGTGTATTTGAGAGAGAGTGCATGCGTGCGTGTGGTGGGGAGGGGCAAAGGGAGAGAGAGAATCTCAAACAGACTGAGCAGAGCGTGGAGCCCAACGCGGGGCTCGATCTCACAACCCTGAGATCAGACCTCAGGCAAAATCAAGAGTCGGATGCTCAACAAACCGAGTCACCCAGGTGCCCCAAGATTCTGATGATATTTTTCTAAATGATCTGATAGACAAGCCCCCAGTACAAGCCCTGGCAGTTAGACCTAAAGGCTCAGCCAAATTCTGTAGGAGTGAAGGAATCAGAGAAAAAATGCAAGGGTCCTTCACACAAACACATGACCCAGCCAGGCAGCCACCCTCCCCATAAGGCCCCCGTGTCCTTGCTTCCTGGCAGATTCGACCATCTGGTGGCAATAGAGCGTGCAGGAAGGGCTGCCGATGGCAATTACTACAATGCCAGGAAGATGAACATCAAGCACTTGGTTGACCCCATTGATGACCTTTTCCTGGCAACACGGAAGATTCCTGGAATCTCATCAACCGGTAAGCGGGGAGCACTGAGAATTCAGCAAGAATGTGTCAGCGCTGCCTTTTCACTGACTATAGAACACTATAGAACGGCAAGGAGGAGTTCTATGGGGACTGTAGCTTTCTGCCCCAGCATTGTTTATTATGGCCAGTTTAGATGAAGAAGACACCATCACTTAGAAATCCAACATTCCCACAAGCAAGAAAGGGAAATGACTCTTAATCGAGCGCGTCCTACTGGCCCAGCTCTAAAATATTAAAACTAATAATCAAGTAGTAACAATAATAAAATCGACACAGGGTATACACTATCAGTCATACAGGACACAGGTACCACATACACTGTTTCATCTTCTGAGTACATTCATTTTTAATATGACTTAAATAGGGGATTAGTGCAATATTTTGACTGCTGATGATATAGTAATGTGACCATTTGTGTTTGTACAGAACTGTATGGTTTTCAAAGAGGTTCCACATCCATATGTTGTCAAAGCTTCTTTAAAACCCTGGCAGGTAGATAAGGCAGGCAGAATGTCCAAAAATGAGGCCCAGGGAGGTTCCTCGAGGTCACCTAGCCCATTAGTGTTGCAGGTAGAATTTAGGAGTCCAGGCTCCCAGAATCCCTTCCGACATGTTTTTCATGGAATCCTGTTGCCTTAATGAATTTCTGAAAGGCTTGACACAACTCCCAGAACAGCGTTCCTCCCTGGGGGTAGGTATAGACCCTCGGGTAATGAAGGCAAGTTTCTCATTCTGTGTTTAATTGTTCTCTTAGTTCAGACACTTCAGAGTGGTTCCGGGACTCATTAGTCACCTTTGGCTTTTGAGGTTTTGATGAGACAATGAAAGTCTTCCTGATTGAGTAGAAAATTTCTGCAAAGCGCCTGGTCTTTCCCAGAAGAGGCCTTGGGTGTGGTACCCACAGCACACTTGGCTTCAGCTTCCTGCCTCTCTGGGCTGGACAGGCCAAGGACTTGAGGGCTGGAAGAAGGAGTGCCCAAAGTGGGGAAGGAAGGGGTCTCCAAGTAAAAGGGGCGATCAGGATCCGAAGGTGCTGTTCTTCCCCTGCCAAATGGACCCCCAATCTTTGCTGATCCCCCCAAGGCTGCCCCCAAGACTGCAGAGGAAGCAAGTAAAGCTGGCTGTTTGTGCCTTCAAACTGCTCCCTCTGTGGACCTCTGGAGCTTCCTCTTATCCTCAGGAGCCCAGGCTTCTCCTGTGGTCCCTACCGTCCCCTGCCCTGTAGGACCATCCCTGTCTTTTCTCTCCTCTGTTCCATCGACACCCTGTTCCTCAGTTTCCACAGGCCGCTGGCTTGTCATGGACATAACACTGACTTTCCACTTAGCACCCAGCTCCCGCCCCTCTCAGAGACCCCAGGAGTGCCCTCAAGTGAAGAAAACAAGGCCTGGGCAGGACTGACCTAGGGAGCAAACAAGACAAAATTCATAAAGTACGAAAGACCAGAGACAGACGTAGACAAACACCAGTGCTAGCTTTGTCATGGTTTCCCTTCATCCCGTCGCTGCCATGGGCCTAGAAAAGGATGTGTGTCAGTCCAGCTTAGTCTGACGAAGAGAAATCCTCAGGGTGTGGACCTAAGGCACCAGGCCATTGAGACCGTCTGATTCTTTCGGCTGTATCCAGGTCTCCTCAGGTGCTTGAGGTGGGGAGCTCTTGTCCCCGTTTACCACCTCACGATGAATGTGGCCTCAGGTGGATTTCTTGCCCGCTTTCTAGGCCTCCTTAGAAATCCACACAGAAACAGCCATGCAACCATGCCTCAGGCCAGTGCCTGGGGGAGCTGTTACCTTGAGGCAGTGGCACTGTCTCCCTGCTGACCTCTGACCTATGGAATCTAACAGAAACAGCAGGACACAGGACCAATGGTGGTCCTCTAGAACCACCCAAGACGGCGGCAGGCTGTGGGGTTGGTTAGATTATTTTCACTGTGTGCCTGTGAGGTAGGAACCCTGGTTTCTATTTTTAGCCAATCCTTCTATCTTCAACACCATTCACCAAAGAGTTAAATAATTTCGAACACTGATTTATTCTAGCATGTTTGTTCTAGCATTTATTATGCGAATTAGCAAACCTTTGGATGTCTCTTCCACCTTTAGACCTGGTCTCTTTCACCTGCCAACCAACTCCCCCTGTGGTACGTAGTCCTGATTCGGCTACTTCCCAGGGCGCCGGGCACCCCTCTAGCGTAGACGAAGATGAACTGACACACCTGTATTTCATCCTTTTTCACCAGAAACCTTTAAAGTAAATGGCAGAACTGACCTTAACCATCTCTACCTGTTCCCCGCCACACAGATGGGGCTCACGACCTTGTAGCCCATCCCTGAGCAGGAGCCACTCAAAAGTTGAGGAACGCCACACCTGCTTCTCCCATGGGCCTGGTAGCACCAGCATAGGGGTCCCTATCTGTGACTAGAGAGTGTGACTCAGTAGGGGACATGGCCGCATGCTGGTGAGTTCCAAACTTCAACTCACTTTTAACTAAAGAAGCCTCTAGAATTTCTGAAGGAGAAGTACATCTCCTGGTTGTCTGAAAATAGACCCCGAGCCCATCCTTTTCCCCTTCCTGAGGCAACACAACACATCTGAAGGGGCTTCCCTGCCCCCAAACCATCCCCCCCAATTCTGTCTGATCCTGTACATGGACTGACTTGGTTCTTCTTCCCTTCAGGGGTCGGTGATGGGGGCAATGAGCTTGGGATGGGCAAAGTCAAGGAGGCTGTGAAGAGACACATACGAAATGGGGATGTGATCGCCTGTGACGTGGAGGCTGACTTTGCCATCATCACTGGTGAGTGTTCAGATGGTGGGTGAGTCAGGCCCGGCTCCCCAGGAGGAGGGACCTGGAGGCCTGGAGCCTGTCCAGCCAGAAGCTCCCCTCCTCTGTGAGTGGAGTCTCCAGGGCGCCAGGTCAAGATGGGGACCTGGTTCTCAGCCGTAGGCCTCTCATTCAGTCATCCAACAAACATTGGTCTTGGAGTTAGTATGGCAAGGGTCAGGCTCCACAGGGCTCTTGCTCTAGTGGGGCCAGATAGACAAGGAGCCCTGAGAAAGAAATACACCAGCTCGTGCTAAGCAGTACGAGGAGCTTCAAGGGGATGAAAGATAGGACCAGCGGACCACTTTAGATCGGTGGTCAGGGAAGACCTCTCTGAAGAGGAGTCATCCATGCTTTCTTTCCTCTGTGCCTCCTGCATGGTAGAAGGGAAGTGAACAATCCGGTAAATGTTCAAAGGGGGCAAAATTCTTCCCACCTCTCTTCAGAATTACCTCTGCCCCAGGCTGCCCTGTCCCTCTCTTTCCCATCAGGACCGACCTTGCCCATGTCCAGGTCCTAAAGGACCCCATCTCTCCTCCCTTGACTGTATCACAAGTTTCAGGACTTTTGACAGATACCCAGGAAAGGCTCTCCCATTTCATCCTCAAAACAGAGCCTGGAGAGGAGTAGAAATCTCTGAGGGAATTAGTACCAGGGTAGGAAAACCTGCAACTGATGGCTGGCTGGAGGTTCAGTGTGGACAGGTCTAAGAGTTCAAAACTGCACGGGGCCCTGGTCACAAGGGGTCTCCACACTTTTGTGACTTTTGCCCCCATTAGTTCTACCTGATCCACACCATGGATATCAGAGAAAAATCCCCTTGTGCTTTTGGGGGTAGAGGGAAGAAACCATTTTGAAATACATCAGAGCTCTCTATTCATTTTTTTTTAATTTTTAAGATTTTATTTATTTATTCGAGAGAGAGCAGGCATGCACAACAGGGGAGAAGGATGAGGGAGAAGCAGACTCCCCACTGAGCAGACAGCCCCATGCAGGGCTTGATCGCAGGACCCTGAGATCATGACCTGAGCCAAAGGCGGACGCTCAACCCACTGAGCCACCCAGGTGTCCCTAGAGCACTCCATTCTTAACAAGGTCCGCCCTCAGGAGAAGCCATTTACCAGAATCGGGCTGGGGTTTTATCAGATCTCAACCTACCTGGGGGGAAGGGAAACATCCAAAAGTAGTCAACATGCAACAACAGATGGTCATATAAGCAGAGACATGGAAATTCTGAGAAAAAATGAAAAAGAAATGCCAGAAATAAAAAACACTGCAACAGAAATGATGAATGCTCTCGATGGGCCCACTGGCAGGCTGGACACAGCTGAGAAAAATCACCTCTGACCTTGAACATATGACAATAGGAACTTCTAAAACTAGAAAGCTAAGAGAAAAAGACTGGATGAAACAGAATAGAATATCCAAGAATTGTGGAACAATTACAAACATCCATGTAATGGGAATATCAGAAGGAGAAGAAAGACAGAAAGGAAGAGAAGCAATATTTAAAACAATAATGAGGGTCAGGGGTGCCTGGGTGGCTCAGTGGGTGGCTCATGATCTCAGAGTCCTGGGATCAAGTCCTGAATCGGGCTCTCTGCTCAGCAGGGAGCCTGCTTCCCTCTCTCTCTCTGCCTGCCTCTCTGCCTACCTGTGATCTCCCTCTGTCAAATAAATTTTTTAAAAAAATCTTAAAAAAATAATAATGAGGTTCACCTGGGTGGCTCAATGAGTTAAGCCTCTGCCTTCAGCTCAGGTCATGATCCCAGGGTCCTGGGATCAAGCCCCACATCATCAGGCTCTCTGCTCAGCAGGGAGTCTGCTTCCCCCACTCTCTCTGCCTGCCTCTCTGCCTACCTGTGACCTCTGTCAAATAAATAAATAGAATCTTTAAAAAAAATAAATAAATAGTAAATAAATTTAAAATATAAATAAATAAATAAAACAAAATGACTGAGATTTTCCCCCCTTGATTAATGTCAGACAGCAAACCATACATCCAGGAAGCTCAGAGATCACCAGCAGGATAAATGAGGAGCTCAGGTAGGAATTACATCCAACTTCTCCTCAGAAACTACACAGGCCAGTAGGGTAGCATGACATATTTCAAGTGTTGACAGAAAAAAACCCACCAACCTAGAATTCCATGCCCTGTGAAATTATCCTTCAAAAGTGAAAGAGAAAGAAAGAATTTCTCAAGCAGGGCATTGTTTCTAGTAGACCTGCCTTGCAAGAAATGTTAAAAGAAATTTTCAGGGAGAAGGAAAACTGCATAGGTGAGAAACTCAGATCTACACCAAGAAGAGCATTGGAGAATATATAAGTGAAGGTAAAATAACTTTAATTTTTCTTGTTCTGAAATTAGTCTAACAGATAACACCTTATTCAAAATAATAATAGGAATGACTCATTCAATTACGTTCCTGTACTTAAGTGAAGTTGTTGACAGCAATCATATAAGCAATGGGAAGGAAGAATGAGGAGTGTTTGCCCTAACTGTGAAACGGTTGTTTGAAAATGAGCTTGGGTTTGTTGTAAATGTATATTGCAAACTCTAGGGCAACCACTTAAAATAATTAAAAAATAAAAAGAGGTATTATGGATATGCTAAGAAAGGAGAGAAAATAGAATCCTATAATGTGCTCATTTAAAACCACAACAGGCAGAAAAGGGGTGGAAGACAAAAATAGGGGTAAAAAAAAAAAAAGAGCTAGAGCAACAAACAGAAAATCGTAACCAATGTGGAAGATATTAATCCAGCCGTATCACTGATCAACTTACATGTCAGTGGTCTAACTACCCCCAAGTAAAAGGCAGAGATTGTCAGAGCAAATCAGAAAATAAGACTCAACTATAGTTGTAAGAAACCCACTTTAAATATAAAAACACACATAGATTAAAAGTGGATGGAGGGAGGAAAATCTACCAGGCGAACAATAACCAAAAGAAAGCATTAGTCGCTGTATTAATCTCAGACAGAGCAGACTTCAGAGCAGGGAAAGTTATCAGTGGGGCAGTCCATGATGTAAAGGGGTCATACTCCAAGAAGACTTTTTGTTTTGTTTGTTTTGGTTTTGGTTTTGAAGACATAACAATTCTTTTTTTCAAGTTTTATTTAAGTAATCTTTACACCCAGTGTTGGGATTTGAACTCACAATCCCAAGGTCAAGAGTCACATGCTTTTCTGATGGAGCCAGCCAGGTGCCCCAAAGACACAACAATTTTTTAAAAGTTTTTATTTATTATTTATTATTAGAGAGAGTATGTGTGTGAGTGTGAGCCAGGGGAGGGGCAGAAGGGGAAGGAGAAAATCCCAAGCAGACTCCCCAGGGTTCAATCCCATAACCCTGAGACCACCACCCGAGCGGAAACCAAGAGTTGGACACCCGACCAGCTGAGCCACCCAGGTGCCCCAAGACATAAAATTCTTCATGTGTATGCTCCTAACACAGAGTGTCAAATATGGGAGGCAAAAGCTGATAGAAACATGAAGAGAAATGGGTAATTCTACTCTAAAATCTACGGAGACTTTATTAGCCTTCTGTCAGAAAGGGACAGATCCAGCAGGGAATATGAGTAAGGGTTTGGGTGAAATCAACAACACCATCAACTAACTGGAAATAATTGAGGGGCGCCTGGGTGGCTTAGTGGGTTAAACATCTGACTCTTGATTTCGGCTCAGGTCATGATCTCAGGTTCGTGAGATCAAGCCCCATGTCGGGCTTCACACTGAGCGTGAAACCTGCTTGAGATTCTCTCTCCCTCTCCCTCTGCCCCTCCCCCAACAAGCCCCTCCTCTGCCTCGTTCTGATATATGTCTTCTATTTATGTGCCTGCCACATGCCTTTGTACTCACTGCATATTGGGATTTTTTCCTACCTCCAGGGCCCCCACTCTCCACCCTTCCTCTGATAAATCCTGCCCAGCCTACAAGGCCCGTATGAAATGACCCCTCTTCTGTGAACTTTACGCAGACCAGGCGGGACGAGTGGTCCCTCCTGAGTGCTCCCATCACCCTCCGTGAGCACCTCCCTCGCCGCGTGTCAGCTGCGTGCACAGGCCCTCTCTCCCCGGATCCAGAGCTCCTCTTTCTTTCTTAGCTCTGACGCCCAGAGTCTAGCAGGTCCTTCATCAGTCCTTCTTCAGTTGGAGGGAGAACTCTGGCAGGTGTCAGAGAAGAGCCAGGGAGGTCGTCCTGCGCTGGGGAATAGGCGCCTTGGGGCTGGCTCACGGAAAAGGAAGGCAGGTAGAAGCTAACCTAGGAACCCTCTTCAAGTACAGTCAGCCAGCCCCTCTGAGGATCGGCTTCTGTTCAGCATGACGGCCACAAGTCCGCCATGCAGGAGAATTTCTTAATGTCAGAAGATCTGCAGCGACTTCCTAGGGGGAGAGCCTGAAGCTTCTCGGCCGGTCGGTGGGTAACTGTACATAACCCAGGTGCTTTGGAGCAGTGCCTCTCGACCTTTAACTTGAATCAGTATCCCCTGGAGAGCTGATTAAAACTCTGTGTGCCCCCTGTCTTCCCTGCGGAGTTCCTCTGACGTAGGTCTGCACTGGGGCCTAAGGATATGTTTCTCACAAGTTCTCTGGTGCCATGCATGCCACTGACCTTGGGGCCATTCTCTGAGGTGAGTTCTAGCTGCTTAGTGGCAGGGTGACAGACTCCATTACATTTCCACTTCTATGATAGAATCTTTTTTTGTTCTAGGTGTTTCTAACTGGGGAGGCTATGCCTTGGCCTGTGCACTGTACATCCTAAACTCATGTGAGGTCCACCGACGCTACCTCAGGAAGGCAGTTGGGCCCTCCAGAGCACCTGGGGAGCAGAATTGGACTCAAGCCCTTCCATCTGTTGCCAAGGTAACATACCAGGTGGCCACACCCTGGTGTGATGAGCAGGCCTGTTCCCGGCTATAAACTGAGGGTTCCAGGCTATAAGCCAAGGGTTCCAGGTTATAAGCCGAAGGGTTAGGGTTAGGGTAAGGTTCTGGGTTATAACTGATGGCCAGCACCACTGCTGCCTGTCAGCAGCTAAAAGCAGAGCCTGCCTCTGTAGGGAAGCAGAATTTACCACCACACAATGTGACTCTTTGACATGTGGATTATTTTAGGCTAATTATTTTTAAAAAACAGAAGGACTCAATGACTGTGCCACTCCTCCTTGGGCCTCAGTTCCTGCGGCCCCACCTGCTGACACTGATTCCAGACTCAAACCCACCTCTTCATGCCCTGCTCCTCCCAGAGCCTGGAACACCTTCTGGGGGAATTTTCCAGAGTAATTTGGATCTTGGGAAATTGGCGCCAAAGCCCTGGCTTTATGTCCAAATCCCAGGCCTGAGGTGACTTCCCCATGAGCTGTAGCTTCTGCCTGAGCTTCCCCTTCACCTGACAGCAGGCAGCAGGCTGACAGGGCTGCAGAGCCTGAGTCAGTGGAGGGAGCTGGGGTGTGTGGCCTGGAAGGGGCAAGACTGGGGGGCCTGAGGCCTCACACCTGAATGGTGTCCTGGGGGAGGGAGACAGACCGTGCCCTTGCCCACCTGAGAGAGACAAAAGCTGGCCAAGGGGCAGAGGTCACAAGAGCAGACTATGGTTCACAGAAAGGAAGAGCTTGCCTTCTACAGAGCTGCCCAACCCTGTGAGGAGGAAGCCCCTGACAGGGGCCCAGTCAGGGTTGAGGGAAGGGCTCAGGCTAGGTCAGGCTGGGCCACTAACTGTAAAGTTTCGCAGGCGAGGTAAACACAACACCAGGCAAGGTGGGCGCAAGGCAAGATTTATTAAAGGCACTTTCTGGCTCGGAGTTTCAGGGCTCAGGAGAAGGGGAGCCAGGAAAGTCGCGCCGGGAGGAGGTGGGCACTCTTGGGCGAGGTTCCACAACTAGGAAAGGGGAAGTCCAGGAAGTTGCGCTGGGAGGGAGTTGGTGGGGGTCTTTTATCGCGCCAAGGTAGGACATGGGCTCACATCCATATATGGTAGGGTATTTGGTGATCGGAGGGTATGAGATGGGGGGTCCTGATACTTCTGTTTCCTGCATAGGTTTCGGGTTACCTATGGAGCCGTGACCTGGGCATACATCCTTTTGGCGGGAGAGTCAAGGGTTAAGGAAAGGTGGGGAGGAGGCTGGAAGATGGCGGGACTGGCGGCCATTTTTATTATTCCTCCTGCTGACCCAACACTAACCTCACGGCCACTCCTAACCAGTCCAAAAGCAGTCTCCTGCACATTCCCGTCTCACTTTCCCAGTCTGGTCCCCCAGAAGTCTAGACTGCTAAATGCAAGACCAGGAACTGAGTTTCTTGTGTCTGCTTTCCCAGCAGCCAGCAGAGGGAAGCAGGGTGCTTGGTTCTAGAGAATGAATGAATAAATGAACAAATGAACACATGGATGGATGGAGGGACAGACGGACAGACGATGCAGTGCCCTGTTAGGACAGCAGTTCCCCAACCTCACAGGCATCTGAATGACCTCAGGGTCATCTTAAACCCCAGAGTGCAAAGCCCACCCCAGGCTTCCTGGCTCAGTCGGCCTGAAGTGGGCTGGACAAGCAGCCTATCTGACACGTTCTGGGTGACCACACTCGGAGACCCTGGATTCGACGGTTGGTCTGGGGAGACGGGAATGCAGTCTAAGGGCAGGAAGGTTCCCTAGTGTTGAGCCTGGACATAGCAGCTCAGGTCGGGGAGCTGTTGTGATGAGTGCCCAGGCAACCAGTGGCTGAGGCCCAGAGGCCCTCACTGCTGAGAAGCAGGAGTTTCCAGAGCCTGGTCTCGCCCTCTGTTTCTCTTTTTCTGCCTCCTGCCAGCCCATTTCTCCCCAACACCTCTCTGGATTGACGTTGTGCCCACTTTACAGATGAGAAAGCTGGGATTCCTATAGGGGAGGTGGCTTGCCCCGCACACCCAGCTGAGAGGGGAGCTGGGACCTGAGCCTGGGTCTCTCTAACTCCATTATCTGGGCTCATTCCAGGGCTCAGAAGTTTCCTGGTTCCTGGTAATGCCAGGGTGCCACATGGGGTGGGGGTGGGGGACTAGAGCAGCTGAAGGATATTTTCAAGGGAAATGGCCTGCTCCAGTGGTGCCCAGAGGGCCTTGCGTACTTTCTTTGCATTTCCTGGACCTGAACTGGAAAAAAAGCCTCAGGGGCCTGCCTCACGCATGATTCCTGATTCACACAGATACAAAAGAATGAACCCAGCCGGGAAAACTCATACAACCCAAACGCTTACCCTCCAGGGATGGAAAATTCTCCCTTTGGGTTTCCACATGGTCCTTCATAAATACATTAATAATGTATCATCCGTAGGAGGAAAATAAAAGGGAACATTTTCAAAACAAAAGTACAAACACATGTGTGTTGAGCCCCTCCTCTGATCCCGAACAGCTTTGCTCTGGGAGAAAATGGAGGGCCAGACCCAGCCCCTAGGTAGGGAACTCAGGATCCACTGCAGGTGGATGGAGGGTAGAAGGATGGAAGTGTGCAGGGCAAGCTGCTGTGGGGACAGAGAACAGGCCCTTAGCTCATTCAGAGAGTTCAAGAAAGGCTGCCTGGAGGAGGTGGCACTGAGCTGGGTCTTGGAGGGTGAGTAGGCTCTAAGTAACCAGGTAGGAGAGGGTGGGAAGGGCCTTCCAGGAAGCAAGACCCACAAAACAAAGGTGCAGGCATGAAACAATGCCGCGTGCGGGAGAAAGAACTGGAATCCTCACAGTGGAGCTCTGTAGGTTGCTCCCGGCGCATCCCTCAGTCACCCACTGAGGAGTGCTGGGCAGAGCTGTGGCCTAAGGGGCGGTGCAGCTGGATTGGCTAGGGCGTGAGGAATGTCCTTCATCTCAGCAGTGTGAGTTGCTTATAAGCGGGGTCTCCTATATCAGGGTTCTGATCTGATCGTGACTGTGATGGGTGTGGGCACCACGCGGAGGAGCCCAGGGAAGGTGGCCGCCACCATCTAGGGCACACCCTGCCCGCTCTGGCCTTTCGCTGTGCCCGGGAGGTTTATCTGAGGGCATTCCTCAGACCTTGTCAGGACCTACAAGCTGACTTATCACAACTTACAGGAGGGACTATGGATGGATGGACGGATGGGTGGATGGACAGATGGATGGATGAATGGATAACGCAGATAATGGATAAGGCAGGAACATGGCTTCATCCTGGGCTCCTATTCTCTTCCAGCACTCCCATCCCACTCCATTTCTCTTGCCAGCTTTGAAACACTGAGTTACATGGAATAGAGGAGTGTTTCAACCATAAGTGGACAGTAGGTGGATTTTTCTGTATGTACACATCCACGCAGCCATTGCCAAGGTCATGACACAGAACAGTTCTAACTTGCCAGAGGGCCCATATCTCCCACCCCACTTTGGAAAGCAACATCACCCCCCCACCATGAATATCAGCCTGCCAGGCTCCCTGTGTGAACCCCAGAGACCACCCCCAAGCTCAGCCTCCAAGCCCAGAACTCATCTGGGCCTCTTTCCCTACTCGTAGTGCACTAGGCCCCAGGCCCTGTCCTCCTGGTCCCACTTCAGGCTTCTGTCCCTCCCCTCATGCCGCACTGTCTCCGCCTGGCCTGGGATATCACAGGAGGTCCTCTGCCTCCAGCTCGGTTCTCCTCTCTTTCTGCCACCTCCTCCACTTGGTGGAGTCCCTTGGAAGGTGGTGAGGTGGTTCAGTGATTCCTGGAAATTTGCCGGCTGTCCCTGCTGGCCCAGCTGTTCCTTGTGGCTCTTCCTAAAGGCGGAGTGCCAGCCCGTTCCTAAGCTGCTGATGGCTCACATGCACCCTGACACCTCAAGGACCCTCCCTGGGGCCCAGAGGGATGGGAATGGTGCCAGCAGGCAGTGTGTGGGAGGAAATGCCCGCCCCCCCATTCCCCCATAAAGAGAGGATATGACCCAATGGGGAGAGAAATGGAAGAATAAAACCCAAACAAAGGGCAGGAAATGGCATTCTGGGCCAGGCAGCCTCTGGAAAGGGGCCAGAGGACAAAGAGATGCCAGGAAATGCCCTTGGGTGTCCCTCCCAGGGCAGAATGGAAATGCAGGCTCTCAGGCCAGCTGAGAGTAGAGCCATTCCCATGCAACCTTTGCCAGCTCATTCTTCATTGTTTGGACAAGTTTGCAGTGAGAGCTCCTCAAGCACCCCTGGCTTGGCTCATTCCTGCTCTTTTGTCACCTGTGGTCCTAGATGCCCGTCCTCCAGAAAGACTTTCCTGAGCCATTCTGATAGTGGGGGTTGGATGCCCTTGCCCTGTGCCATGATCTCCATGGACCATTCCTGCCTGATCAGTCATCTGGACTGTGAACCCCCCAGAGCAGGGACCGTGTCCCATTCACCTCTGTATCCCTGGTTCAGGGCGTGGCAGGTAGCAGGCCAGAAAACTGACTTTGACGGGGGTGGGATCACTGAGCAAGTACCTGGGAAGGAAGGTGAAAGCCCTTCTCAGAGCCGTCCTAACCTTTCTGCTGGAGAGTCCTTGGTCTCCTCTACCCATTCCCCTCCTCTGCTGGTGGAGGAGGAGGGAGAGGATGGGCTGGACTTCTGCCCCTCGGGTACCATCCTTCTTGTGTCTTCACTTAAGACCCACCTTTCTCAGGGCAACCAGAACTTTCCAACCAGATGGAGACACATGGAGGGCAAGTAGGCAAGTAGTTCTTTGGGACCTTACTTTCAGAGGAAGTGAGGAGGAGAATCAAATCACTTAAAAAAAAAAAAATCAGCAAGTACGGCAAAGGAAAAAAGCTTTGGGCTAAAGGCCAGGGGACCCAACCTTGCCAATAATAATTTACCTGATTTCATGAGCACCTACTGTGTGCCAAGGACCACACTAGGTGCTTTACTTGCATTAGCTCATTTAATCCTTACAACAACCTACTCAGGAAACATTATTACTATTATTATCATTAACATCCCCATTATACAGATGAGGACACTGAGGCACGGAGAGGCCAGGGAAGACCCAAGTCAGACCTGTCTGATCCCAAACCCTGCCTGCCGGGCCCAGGATCAGGCTGCATTTCCTGCAGAACTCTGTTCCCTCCAGCTGCACTGGGGGATGCTGAGGGAGATGGGACATGGCCCACACCAGCAGACAATCAGAGCCAAGCAGGGGCTGGTTTGCAGGAAGTAGCCCACGCTGCATCCACAGAAGTGAATCTTCCATGTTTTTAACAAATGCTAAATGCAGTTTTCCATAATAACCACGATTTAGTTACATGACTGTAACTCCCAGAAGAACACCCCAGATTCCTCGAAGTGGCTGCTTCTGAGGAGGGGTTTGGGGCAGTTGGGGCGTGATATAGGACACCTAATCTTCATGATGAGTCTCTAAGTGGCATCCGTATGGTTAAGTGAAATTTTATTTTTAAAAAAGAGACCACACCAAGTCAAAAGCTCTTCCTCTGCTTATAAATGTATGCATCTCTTTCTTTTTCCTCCCCCTCCCTCCACCACTTCTGTCTCTGTCCTCATTTTTTTCCAGGAAGAGAAGATGTTGGGTATCCTGGTGCGGCACAAGGTCCGGAGTGGAGTGTCGGGGGTCGTGGGCATGGAGGTGGACGGGCTGCCCTTCCATGGCACCCACGCCCAGATGATCCAGAAGCTGGTGGATGTCACCACGGTGTGTATGTGATTGTGCCTGTGGCCCACGTACCAGATGGTCATGCCTGGACATGAGAAAGTGTTACCCAAGAGTCCCAGCTTCTTTTCACGACAGCCTTGCACATGAACCCTGGTTCTGGGTGAGCCCTGCCCAGGATCCTACATGACCACTGCCTGGGACGGGATCATGTGGATAATACGGACCAGAGGAGAACCATTCTTTAGGGTTTCCGGGTTTTTTTCTTTTCTTCCTGAGCGCGTGGAGGCATTAATTTCAACCCTCCTCCCCCTGGGCACCCACGTGGTCTGCTCTGAGAGTCTTCTGATCAGTCATGTATGGAGATACCAGCAAAATTATTCCTTGCCAGGTAGACACAAGAGTAGGCATGACTGGGGCCGTGAATAATCCCACTCTTTCTGCCGCCATCTTGGTTCCGCGTCCCCCGAGCAAAATGCCTGGTGAAGCCACAGAAACCGTCCCTGCTACAGAGCAGGAGTTGCCACAGCCCCAGGCTGAGACAGGGTCTGGAACAGAATCTGACAGTGATGAATCAGTACCAGAGCTTGAGGAATAGGATTCCACACAGGCAACCACACAACAAGCCCAGCTGGCAGCAGCCACTGAAATTGACGAAGAACCAGTCAGTAAAGCAAAACAGAGCCGGAGTGAAAAGAAGGCGCGGAAGGCTATGTCCAAACGGGGTCTTCGACAGGTTACAGGGGTTACGAGAGTCACTATCCAGAAATCTAAGAATATCCTCTTTGTCATCACAAAACCAGATGTCTACAAGAGCCCAGCTTCAGATACCTACATAGTTTTTGGAGAAGCCAAGATCGAGGATTTATCTCAGCAAGCACACTGGCAGCTACTGAGAAATTCGAAGTTCAAGGTGAAGCTGTCTCAAACATTCAAGAAAACACACAGACTCCAACTGCACAAGAGGAGAGTAAAGAGGAAGAGGTTGATGAAACCGGTGTAGAGGTTAAGGACATAGAACTGGTCATGTCACAAGCAAATGTGTCAAGAGCAAAGGCAGTCTGAGCCCTGAAGAACAAAAATAATGATATTGTAAATGCTATTATGGAATTAACAATGTAACCATCTGAAAAGGAGGACTTATTTTGGTGTTTCAAAAGAATAACTGCAGCTTGGTTTGAAATTTGTACTGTTTCTATCATTAATAAAGTTATGGCTTCTTGTCGGATGATAAAAAAAAAAAAGAAAAATGTACAAATACATAATGCCTATTTACGAAGCTCTGGGACTTTACCACCCGTACCAAAATATTTATACCTTTGAAATGGTTTCTTATTCAAACAATGTTTTGTTTATGGGGGCCTTCAAACCTGACGTTTCTCACCATCACCTCCTGTATGCCCCCCACCTCTCTTTACCCCCACAGGCCCTGGCACCTCGCACCCACCCTCCCCGCAGAGCCTGACACTTCTCCCACTCCTTCCCCATATGCTCAGCCCCAGCCAGGAGCCAGTGGCTTTGGCCTTCCCACAGAGAAGGGCAGGTATACTCCCGGAGCTGGGGGCTGGGTCGGGACAGTGTTGGGCTCAGGTGCCTCATGGGATCCTTCTGGGCAACCGTAGTCAGCAAGCTCACATCTCCTTCACCATCTTTCACTGCATATTTCCCAAGAAAATTAGAAGTAGAGTCACTGACCACATCCCATTGCAGTCCCGTATCAAACGGGGACAGTACCTTGTGCTGGTTCACAGCTGAGTGATGGCTGACTCATCCAGATGTCGGAGTCTGGCTTCCCGGCTATAGCCCCAAATGCTTATTGGGCCTGCTTCATTTCATTTCCTTAAACGCGTCTACTCCAGTTCCTTAAGGGGCCTTAGTTGTAAAGCGTGGAACACATGCTACCCCAAATTGTCTACCCAGCTGTAGAAGTTAAAGCCTGAGTTTACAGTAAGCAATCTGGGATTCATTTCCAGTGCGCCCTACACCAGGGCATGGCCAAGAGCCCCTGGCCAGTAGTAGCAGCTGGGGTGAGGACCGTCCAGACCTCCCCTTGTCATTTTGGCCAAGTGTCCCCACCTACAGGTCTGTGCTTCTGCTGGCATGAGCTCAGGGCTGATGTGCTCATTTAATGAGCTCACACTCCCTCCATCTTCAGTTTCTCACAGCTCGCTGAGTCCCTCCCAGCCCCAGGCTTCATGGGCCGGGGGTCCTCCAGGGACAGTTTTGGTCCTGAATTTCGATGGCCGAGCTCCATGTCAGGCGGGCCTCTGAGAGCATCCCCTGGCATTTTTGAAGTCTCAATGGCTAGGAGAGAGAAAAACCACACTTTGGTAAAGCTGCCATCACTCTTCTGATTCATATTTTGGAGAAAGATACTAATGGGCCTTTGGTTTTGCAATAGTAATAAGAGAGTTCTGTTCTGATGTGGAGCGGTTTAAGACAGGACTGTGTCATAGATTATCTGCACTGTGGCCAGAAGTTTATGGGGAGATGGTGAACTTGTTTGGGAAAGAGGCTGAGACCCAGGTGAAGCCCAGAGAAGGCTGAGAGTGGGAGGGTCCTCGCTCTGGAGTGAGGCACCCAGAGGCCCCCCTGCAGGGCAAAAGAGGCTAAGGTGCAAGAGAGAGCCAGGGGTTTACCCCTTAGCTGGGCCCAGCCCAGGGACCACTAGAACTCTGAGCTCCAGGATCCAGTTTTCATGTATTTCTGTCCCACAGTAGAGATTCCTTGTCAAGCCTTTTTAAATTTTGCTCAAATATGTCTCATCTTGGCCATATTTTGATAAAGAGCCTGTGTCTACGTCTGGGGTAGCATGGTGAGCATGGCTCTGGCCTTGGGGAAGTCAGTTACAGTGGGACAAGAGTGACCCACAGGGAATGGTGGGGCAGCTCAGGGGAAGAGATGGGCTAGGGCATCCAGTAGATTGGATTCGTGGGGCAGGTGAACACCTCTGGGCATTTCCAGGAATTTAGGGGTCTCCTGGCAAGCAGGGTCTAGGGTTCTCTTTGGGTGTTCAAGGGCAGGCTGGAGACGTTGGGCATATGGAGGAGCACATACCCTGTAGACCCTGCAGGAGGTGAAACTCAAAGGCAAGCAAGCCAGCTAATGGGGTCGGGTTCCTTAGCTCCCTGCTGTCCTCTGATCCAATGTTGTCACATTGCTCATCTGGCAAGACATTCCTCTGAATTCATTTCCTGCCCCTCTTTGCCCAGGCCCTGCTGATGGCCAGCACCCCCTCAGTCCAGCCCTCTACATTGTGCTACTTCCTACCTGTTCCATGTAGTTTGCTTTGCCCCTCAATGAAGTCTAAGTCTCAGAAGACCCCCGCTCCAGGCAGGATGGAGGAGATGTGGCTTAACAGCAGTTCCCATAAACTCAACATATGTCAGTCATGATGATTTGTTTGCCAGAAAAATTAATGTGTCAACAGAAGCACAGAGAGGTAAATGGTCCCTTTCTCTTCAGTGCACATCAGACAGGCTTAATTTCACTTCAGATCGAAGCATCACATTTGAAGGTGTGAGTTTTGTTCAGGTGAGGTACACGAAGGTGAGAGCTTAAAACCTGCTGAATGGAGGGAGGTGGCTTAAAGAGCTATCTGTCTGAGACTGGGCTGGATGCTCACCGCTTCTGCTTCCTCTTCCTGCATACATAGGAAAACTACATTTCCCAGCCTCCCTTGCAGTTCGGTTGGATCATGTGACTGGAATCTGGCCAATGGAGTGTGAGTAGTAGAGCTATAAACCACTTCCAGACTTGGCCACAAATGCGCAGAGAGATTTTGTTGCTTCCCCACCCCGTGTGGATGGAAGAAGACACCAAGCTGTTGGAACCTCTTGACAAAAGGATCCTGAATCACATCCATCACTTGGATAAAGACTTGCCAGAATTGGCAGCCTCTCATTGGACTTGTGTGAACAGGATACAAACTTTTCTTGTTTTAAGGCACTGTGATTTAAGGGGCTGTATTTGTTACTATAGTATAATGTAGCTTTGTCTAATTCAAATTTAGAGAGTTTAATACTGAGAAGTGGGATAAGAAAACTCTCTTTAGATGCTAGTACCTGAAGGACCACGTGCCCCAGAGGCACAGTTCATGTGCTCTAAGGCCAGTGAGGAAAGTGATCTACCTTGGCTCATTCTGAGTTAAGATTTTCTCCCTAACCTTGGAATGACTTATCTTGGTTAGTAGCAAATTGGTGTCATTAGTGGTATTCAGAAACTGGACCATCATTTGGGGAGAGGGGATATTCTGGGATAATTCAATGGAGAGAAAATTGGATATCATGACCTCTGTGGTACATTCCAGCACTGCTATCTAATGTCTAATCTAGCAGTGTCCCGATAGTTGTTGAATTAAAGCAGATGGAATTGAAATCCTACCATTTCTCCTGATCATTGGGTACCATTGTGACCCGAGGGTGATTGCCATCAAAGGCCATTGTCTTGCTAGATGAGTTCCAGGCATGGAGGCTATAGGATCACCAGCTTCAAGAAGCAGGTTTTTGAGAAAAGCACTGAACCAAGCCGACCACCTTCTGGCTCTCTTGGTTATACCCGTCAGAGGAAAGCAGCAGATGGGGATGTATTCCGTGCTGAAAATTTCTCCCACTCTTGTCTGGCCAACCCACAGGCCAGTGTATATAAACAGGAAGATGAGCCTTCATCTTGCGAAGCAACACTGGTGAATGAGAAAGGAATCTAATGACTCTGTCATCTTCTGTCCAAACCAGATGGGCCTTTTCCTCCATCCATTCTCTCAGGAGAGAAAGGAGTCTTAATCCCCAATAATGTCCTCACTTAGTCTGTTTGGAAGAAGGATCAATTCTTGCAGAATCCTCCAGGACTCCAGGAATCTGACCCAGGAAAGAATTACGTAACCAGAACCAAATTTATGTTTTAATATGATGCAGCTGATCTTGAACAATAAACATGTAGCCTGTCACTGTTGAGAAAAAGCTAAAACCTAAAAGAGCTGGTCAACAAATGTGAGCCTCCCCAAACAAAGCTCAAATAGTGAGGACACCCCCTAGAGATGACTCAACAGGTCTTTCTACTTTGGCTGTCTTTCATTAATGAAGAGGGTGGTCTGTCTGATCAAGCCTGTCCTCACTGTGGGGAAAAGCCACCTAGAGGGCAGAAGGGGTCATGTGTCCAAGGACAGAGTGATAGTCTCCAAATCACATGGTGGGACTCTGTCCTCAAAGGAGAGGGGGCCAAATTAAGTCCCAGAGTGGATTTGCAACAATGTGCTAAAGAGTTGAAGATACTTTGTGACTCTCAAGAGGAGGGAGAGAAGACCCAACTTCACTTGAAGGCTCCATCCTTGTGGGTCACTGCTGGGTAACCAAGGGCAAATACCCTAATTTCTCTGAGTTTTCTCTAAGAAAGCCAATCCCTGGAACTTCCTGACTCTGCTGGATATTTCAAGAGCCCTCTAGGTTCCCCCTGGTATCACAACACCCTTTTCAGGGCGCCTGGATGGCTCAGTGGGTTAAGGCCTTTGCCTTTGGCTCAGGTCATGATCCCAGGGTCCTGGGATCGAGCCCCCACATCAGGCTCTCTGCGGAGAGAGCCTGATGTGGGGGCTTCCTCTCTTCTGCCTACCTCCCTGCCTACTTGTGATCTCTCTCTCTCTCTCTCTGTCAAATAAATAAATAAATAATCTTAAAAAAAAACAAAAAACAAACAAACAAAAAAAAACAAAAAAACCACCCTTTTCCCCTAAGGACTGCAGCACACTCTAGCTGTGGCTGGTTACTTTGCTTTATTTGCAGACTCAAGTTTGCTACATAAATCCAGTGCACAGTCCAACACGCACACACTTGGCATAAAAGAGAGGACAATACAAAAATACAACTCTTGATAGTAAAAGGAACCACCCTCAGCCCACCCCAGTCCATCCCAGTGGGAATGCCCATTTTTTAAGGTCAAAATAGGAGGAAATCCAGGATGAGGGGGTATGGAGGCCTCAACCAGTGCCATTGCCCCGGTAAGATTCTGGGGTGAGATTAGGTAGACTTCTCTTGGCAGGATGGCCATTTCTGCCACCTTCATATCTGGTCACTTCTTCCTTTAGGAAGGGAAGAGTAGCTCCCCAGGTTATGGGAGGCCCTCCCTAGGGAACTACAGTGGGGTACCCAGTCAGAGCCAATGTCACTTCCAACCTGGGGCCTCTGCCTCTGGATAGCCCTGATTGGAGGGTAAGAGAATCAGGAGAAATGTACTTCTTAGAGAGGGACGGGAGGAAAGGGGAAGAGAGATTGGAGATATTCTCCTTGGCCCTCCTTTTAGCAGATTCCAGAAATGTTCTGTGGATGCCAGCTTGAATCTCCCCATCCCTGGTCCCGTTCCAGGCTTGAGTCCACCCAGTCCACCCAGCCCCTTGGGTGTGAGGAGCTTAGCTTGAATCCCAGAACTCTGAGGGAAGTCAGAGCTGGCCCCAGCCTACGGCCAGGAAACCTGAAGTGCTAGCATTTCTGCAAAGGTAGCCAGATCCTTGGAGCAGTGAGAAGTTCTTCTGGTCCTTGGCATGGGCACCAGGGTGGAGGCTCAACATGGCTGGGCACAAAGGTATAGGAGAGAAGAAACCTGTACCGAGCCTTCGGGGACAGAACGAGAGAGAGCAGTCAGTACCCTGGGCTACACGCGGCCCCTGGGACCTGCTATCACCTTCCAGGGAGTGAGGTGGGCCACCTGGCAGAGGAGCCGTGCTGGGGAACAAGGGCGGCAGGAGGAGCCGGGGGCCCCCTCCTCTCCTTGTCCCAGGGGCTATTTAAACCATCATGGAGCTTAATTGCAGGCCTTTGTGCCTAGAGATGCTAGAGAATGTCTCTGTTTTACTCTGTCATAGCTGAGGACCGCGAGAAGGTACCATGAGACTGCTGGACACTCCACAGGGTGTGTGGTGGGGGACAAAGTGGGAACTGGGGGGCAGGGGGAGGCAACACCACCAGCAGTCACACAACCCCAGCCTCACTGTCTTGGCACACAGCTGTCACAGAGACTGGCATTTGAACCCTGAACACATGCACATGTGTGCGCGCACATGCACATGCACACACACACACACACACACACACAATCCCCAGCTTCCGCGTCCGGTGCTTCTGGGCAGATGGAAACAGAAAACGAATGAGGAGGACTCTGCGTGCTGGGAACTCTGTCCTGACACAGAGCTTTCGGTACCGGCTGTTTGAAAGGACCACAGACGTGGCCCCAGGGAGCCCCGGGGAGCCCTGGGATTCGTCTTCTATCAGTCCTGGGGCTTGGGAAGTCCACTCGGCTCTCCCTCTGAGAGTGAGATGAGCCTGGAGCTGGGGTCTCTCCTCTGCTGTCATTCCCCTCACTGTCCCCCACCACACACTCCCGGCGCCCAAACACCTCCCCACCTCCCTTCTCCCCATCCGGCCTCCCAGCCGGTCCTCTTCCCACAAAGGGGTGAGGCCCAATTGTCAGTGATGACAACACAGCTTCACGTGTCGTGACCCCAGGGAGCACCGGGGCCTCTGGACAGGTGTCATCTGTGACGACGGCACCGGAAGGGCCTCGCACGTGTGCACCCAGGAGCCTGCCCCCATCTCCCAGTCCCACCCTTCATGCCCTCGAACTCTGCACCAACCCCCTCCCATCACCTTCTCCTCGAGAACCTTGTGGAAGTGACAATTCACCCTCTCCTCCTCCCCCAGAGCCCAGCCAGCAGCAGAGGACACCCCTCAACTCCCGGGGCTCATCCCCGCCGGGTTCAGCAAGCTGGAGCAGGCTCCCCGGGCCAGAGGGGTTCTCACTCCAGCAGAAAGAGGCACCTGTCCTTGGCCAAGGGCAGTGGCCAGCGGTAGCCAGCAAGCTCAGCCCTCACCAGCCCCCCGACGATGGTGAGACACCCCCCACCCCCGCCGAACTAAGCCAAGCCGCCTGCAGGGGACCCCCCGGCTCTGGGTGAGTTCGGGGTCTGGAAGGTTGAGTGGAGCCTGGTCAGCAGCTCGGGCTCGTCGCTTTTCCCGGAGGCGTCGGCGGCGCCCAGCGGGTAGGCCTCCCGGGCACGGCCACCGCCAGCGCAGGCGAGGAAAGCCAGGCAGGCCCCGCGGAGGCGGCCCAGGTCCTTGTGCGTGGACTCGCTGACAAAGCAGTAGAGCACAGGGTCGGCCACGCAGTTGAAGCTGGTGAGCAGCAGGGAGAAGTGGTAGGCGTTGAAGATGGCCCTGGCGAACTGGCAGCTGGCCTCCCAGAGGCTGCGCACGAGCAGCAGCGCGTGGTAGGGCAGGAAGCAGGCCAGGAAGATGACCACGGTGCTGAGCACCAGCCGCTGGATCTGGTCCTTGCGGCTCTTCTGGGTGCCGTGGCTCCGGCGCACGGCCCGCAGGATGCCCCGGTAGGAGGCCAGCAGCAGGCAGAGCGGGAAGAGGAAGCCCACCAGGAAGCGGTAATGGTTGATGCCCCGCTGCCGCGGCTCCAGGGGATAGTGCTCGAAGCAGACGCGGTGCCTGTCCCCGTCCTCCACCACCTCCTTGTGCAGGAAGAAGTAGACGCTGGTCAGCAGCTCCTTGACCCAGATGAGCACGCTGACGGCCACCGCCGCCTTGAGCGTGCGGAACTGGTGGAAGCGGAAGGGGTGGGCCACGGCCAGGTAGCGGTCGATGGAGATGCAGCACAGGAAGCCCACGCTGATGTAGATGTTCTCGTACAGCAGGATCCCGCACACCTGGCAGGACAGGTCCCCGTGCGACCAGTTGTCGTGCTGCAGCACGTACTGCAGCCAGAAGGGCAGCGAGCAGATGTAGAAGAGGTCGGCCACCGTCAGGTTGCACAGGTACACGCCCAGCTCGTTGCGGGCCTTGATCTGCAGGTAGCCGAAGTAGAGGGACAGGCAGTTGGCCGGGAAGCCCACCACCAGCACCGCCACGTAGACCACCGGGGCCAGGGTCTGGTGGATGGTGTGGTCAATGTTGCACAGCGAGGTGTTCTCCGCGGTGGCGTTCCCCATTGCTGGGCCGCAGGGCACCTCACCCCTCACGGGCGCAGGGAATGGGCAGGTCTCTCCACGGCCATCTTGCTAGTCAGCTGCGGCTCAAGATGTATGGAAAGCTGGGCCTCCTCCGTGGTGGGTAAGCCCCTGAAAGGTAAAGGTGGGAAAGGCTTCGGATAATGGCAGCTGACATTTATGTAGCGCCTGCTGTGTGTCGGGTACTGTTTTAAGGGCCTCCCTTAATGGAGAAGATGGACCAACCTCAACCCGACTCGACTATCTAGTTGACTCTCCTGGTAACGTGCCAAGACACCAAATGGAAGTTTATGCCTCCCTGTCCCCCCTCCCCTGGCTTCCTGTTCCTTATTTATTTTCCTGGTCACTCAGGGCAGCGAGCAAGGGGAGGAGCTCCTATGAGCACAAATTCACCCTGAGCCCCGCTCTCCAAGGGACACCCAAGGTGAAGATCAATTCCAACTCACGCACAACAGCGAGGGCTCCGCCACTCTGCCCATGACAGCACTAGGCATCACTCACATTTTCCTACTTGCTCCCAGGGAGGTACCAGGCCAGTCAGCACTGAGGCCACAGCCGCTTCTGGGAGCCTCTCCAGACAGCCTGGAAGTGGGCCCACCTTGCCACATCCTAGTGGGCTCTGGCAAGAAATGAAGACCCCACTTCCCACAGGGCATGGTCTGGACCCCCAGGTGCTCATCAGGAGGTGCTGCCTCACCTCCTCTCCGTGGAATTGAGGACACAGCGCAGGGAACAGCACAAGGAAGCAACAGAAATGAGCACCAGGCCGGGGTCAACTGCTTACAGGCTGGGCAAGTGATTCCCCCTCTCTGAGCATCTGTGTCCTCATCTGTAACCCGGCCATAGAAACACCTGTCCAGAGGTCAGTATCAGGGCCACGTAAAATGATGGATGATGGATGGATGGATGATGGATGCCAAAATCCACAGCATTGTTTTGCCAGAGGCAAAGAGGCAGCGTTAAGAGATGGGAAGTCTTACGGTGGAAAGCCCATATTGTTGAGAATTTAGCGAAGAAAATGCTATTGCTATGTGTACAGATACATCTGAACAAGAGAGAACAAAGATTTCTGTTGTAAGTCCACTTTATAAATTAATATATCAAAACAAAAGGCCTGAGCTACTCTGTTGATTGAACTCTTCTGGCTCCACTGAAAAACCTCACTGCCTCTAAATCAGGATTTCTCAATTTCTTGTTTGTTTAAGAATCATCCTCCCAGAAAGCCTCATCAGACAGTTTTTTCCCCCCGACTGCCCCCTTTCCATGAAATTTTAATACCCCAAAGATATTGCACATCTGTTTGTGTACTGGGGCCCTTTGAAGGGTGACAAATCATTGTAATAGCTCAGGGTTTTTTTCACCCCACCCAAGAACCAATTTCAGACCTGCCTTGAGCATGTATGGCCCACATGATTGCAAATTCTGAGTGAGTGAGGTTTGAATGAAGCTGTTTTGAAGTATCAGGAGATCCACTCTGCCCTTTGCATTGTCCCGCCACCACAGTCAAGCTGAGCTCGAGGACCCAGAAGGGAGACCCCTCAGAGTCTGCTGGGCGGCCACCTCACCACCTGCTGACCACGGCCCCTCTGCCCACCGTCTTCCCCCTGGAGCTCTGTTGTGGCCCCTGCCTGGCCCTGGGGCCCCTGGAGCCAGGGCTCAGCCTGGAAGGGGGTGCAGCGTGCTGGGAAGGGACTCAGAGACACCCAGCCCAGCAGTTCCAGTCCTGGTGTGCATGGAGGGAAGACTCGGGGGATTCCCCTACAACCCCCTGCTCAATCTTATAAACATGTAAGTATGGGCATTGTCCCTGGGAAAGTTCCCCGCAGCTTTCATAAAGGTCTCTCCTAAACGGGCAAGAGATGGTCCTACCAAAGCTACCCTCCTCTCCTGGGCTCCCTGTGGCTCCCTCCAGCACCAGCCCTCCCTCACCGCAGCTCCCTCACCGCTGCCCATGACCCGCATGGCAGCCACAGCCCTCTTTCTCTAAAACAACCAGGTCTCTTCTTCCTTGCTTAAAAGCCACTGAGATGGCTTCTTATCACACCTGCAGTAAAACCCAAACTCCTCATAGGACCTACAAGGCTCAGCGTGATCTGGCCCCAGCTCCCTCGGCGTCGTCCACCGCCGCCACACGCCACGACTAGCCACAAAGGGCTGCTGTCCGTGGCTCAGGCCTCGGCTGCATCAGCGGCGGCCTCTCGGGGGTGCTGTCTCCTGCCTTTCCCCCCAACCTCCACCTCCACCTCAGGCCTGGCTCCCTTTATGCAAGATCTCCGCTGACCGCCCCACATAAGGAGCCGCCCACCCCGCCGCCCTCCCACCTGCTGCTTGACCGCCCCTCGGAGCCCCCAGCAGCGTGCAAGATAGCTCTTGCCGGTTGCTTCTCTGTGGCTGGTCTCTCCCCTCCACGGGGATGCGAATCCCAAGAGGCCAGAGGCCAGGGGCGCCTTGAACGCAGCCTGGCACCTCACACGTACTCACGGCCACTTCTGGAAGGAGTAAGTGAAGACCGCCGCCTCGTTTTACAGGTGAGGACACCAAGGTTGCCAGACGCCAGACTGAGGAAGGAATCCGGGTCTCCCCGCTGCACGTCCCCCATCCCTGCCCCTACCCCTCCGTCTCCAGAAGACGAGGACTCCCGCTCGGGCTCAGCTCTCCATCCTCTCCAGGACACAAGCCTGGAGTCTCAGGGACGGTGCTGGAGAGGAGTGCTTCTTGGTGTTTTTAATGGTGGTGAGATAGAGAGAATAATATTGACCACACGGAGCATCTTTAAGTGTACAGGTGATCACTCACACTGTCATGCTCCCAGCACCACTGTCCGTCTTCAGAACTTTCTCATTTTCCCAAACTGGAATTCTGTTCCCATGAAATGCTAACTCCCCGTCCCGCTCTGGCCCCCAGCCCCTGGAAGCCGCCGCTCTGCTCTCTGCTCCTGTGAATGTGACGATTCTAGGGCCCCCGTCTAAGGAAATCGTTCAGGGCTTGTCTTTTGGAGACTGGCTTATTTCATTCAGCAAAATGTCCCCGAGATTCATACCTGCTGTGGCATTTGCAGAATTCCTTCCTTTTTAAGGCTGAATAATATTCTATTGTATGTATTTACTCTATTTGGTTTTTCCATTCATTTGTCAGTGAACTTGAGTTGTTTCTGCCCTCCCTGTCGGCTTCTATGAACACGGATGTTCGGTTATCTATTTGCGTCCCTGCTCTCAGTTCTTTTGGGTAGATACCCAGAAGTGGAATTACTAGATCATATGGTAGTTCTATTTTTAATTTTTTGAGGAACTGCCATTCTGTTTTCCACAGCGGCTGCACCATTTTACATTCCCACCAATGGCGCCCAAGGGCATCTTCTTGTTTTTTTGCTTTTTGTGCGTTTTGGTTTTGCTTCTACGTTTTGATGGTGAGAGGAAGGGGAAAGGGGCAGCTGAGGCCTGTGACCCCAAAACTCAGCTCAGTGTGTCAAACCATGTCTCCATTCCCCTTCCTCTTGCCGGACCTCCTATCCCCGAATCCCAAGCCCACATCTGTGGGGCCGAACGGTCTGGCTGGCTTCCAGATGAGAAGTGGACCGCAGCACAGGGCCCCGAACAGTCCCCCAGAGCACTTTCTCAGGGCGAATGAAGCCAGAGCGAAAAACACATCCTGTCAGGTCTTAGGAAATTACTGGGAGTCACTAGGCTGAAGGCTACTGTTTACTAGCGGTGAGTGTACGTGTGTGTGGGAGGGGGCGGGGGCAGGGGGGTTGAGAGCAGGACGGCGCTGGGGCACGTGCTTGTCCCTTCCTCTCCTAGGCCAACAGTAATCGAATTCTGGTGACCAGAGTCAAAAATATTCAAGCCTGCAGGGCATAGAAGAAACATTTACTATGTTTAGATTCAAGTACCTCCTACGTTCACTTGTAGCCAAAACAGGATTTGGGTGTTCGAAGAGCAGCGGCTTTCGAGTTTAGGTAACATCTAAATGCCCTGGAAGATTTGTTGAAAGCAGATTATTGAGCCTCCCCTTCAGGGTTTCTAAGTCAGTGGGTCTGAGGTGGGGCTTGAGAATTTCCAGCATGTTCCTAAGCGGATGCTGGTGTGGCTGGCCCATGGAGCACACTCTGCGTTCTAGAAGGTCTGGGATTTGGCTCTCACTACGTGGCAGGATAGGCACCCAGACAACACAAGTTCCCAACCTGGGGAGCAGAGGTGGCTGGAGGGGTAACCGAAGCCCTAGCAGGACATTGCGGGCGGAACCAGGAGATGGTCTGTGCGAGGTCAACAGCCTGATTCAGTCTCTCGAGAAGCAGTGACTGAATCTGTCAGGATACTCAGCCCTCGTATTTGCAAAATCCTTTGCAGAGCATTTCACACCTGCCCCCACCCCCGTCTTCGCAAGGGTCCGGTTATTTCCCCCACTTGAGGGATGAGACAACTGAGGCCCAGACAGATGGAGCGGCCTGCCCAAGAGTCCCGTTCCTCTGTGTTTCTCCCTCCAGGGGCCTCCGATCTCACAGGATAGGAGCAGCACAGGCACAAATTACTACCACCCGACAACAGGGCAGGGTATGGCGGTGCCATAAGCATCACTCACACTCACATTTAATGTTGGTTTGTTCTTTTCACTCCACACATATCCTCTGGGGGACAGCATCCCTCTGTCCTACCAGGTGGATGGCGGACATCACCGGCGTCCTCCTGCCTCACTGGCCAGGCTCAGTGAGACCCACCCCACGCCCATCATTTCTGCACGAATCTGCTCTTGGAAGGGGCATCTCTACCTGCCCAGCTGAAGGGCCCTCAGCTTCTTTCCTTATCTTCATCCAAGGCCTCCAGTTAGCTACCCTGTTCTACCATTTTCAACTCCTAAATATTTCCCACATCAATCTCCTCCCTTCAGTTTCCTCACCAGTGCCCTAGACTGGCTTGGTCAAGACGTCATCCCCAGAAGCAGCGCAGTGGCCTCCTATTGGATTGCTCGGCTCCATCTTACCCCCGTAAAGCCATCCACTAAAATACAAATCTAACATAACCGTTCCTACTTCAGATCCTTCAATTGTTCTCCAATCTTCCTTCCTTCCATCCATTCATGTGTCCGTTCACACAACAGAAACTTACTGAGCAGCTGTTGTGTGGAAGCCACGGGGCCAGACTGTCACTCAGTGTAACTCAAGCTGCGTTTACTCTCATGGGACAGTGAAGAAGACAAGCGAAACCAGCTCCTAAGGAGAGCACAGGATTTTAAGGGAGTTCGTAGGAGGTAACCCGGCCCAGCCCAAAAAGCTTTCCTGAGCAGCAAGTCAGGCTAAGACAGAAGAAGGGGGAAGGACTGCCCCAGCAGAGGGAATTTTCTGTCTGTGGAAACAATGTGTGCAACAGGCCAAATATGAGAGATAATGGGCACTTCTGGGGAACTGAGAGTAGCCTGGCATGATGGGGTCTAGGTATGAGGAAGTGTGGCCAGAGAGGAGAAAAGAAGAAGCTGTAGCAACTGACAAGGGAGGTGGATAAATCGGAGCCAGGGGCAAATCTGAGATGTTCCTCAGTGCTTAGTCCTTATGAGCTCTCAAAAATTATTTGGTAGATGGATGGAGGAGTACAGAGGTACATGGGTGGGTGGGTGGAGGGGGTGGGTAGAAGGAGGGGCAGGTGGATGAGGACATGGATGTATGAGGGTAGAGGGACGGATGAGTAAGCGAATGGGCAGATAGATGGAAGAATGGGTGGGTGGATGGGTAGATGGGTTCGAGGTTGGGTGCTGGGACAGTAGGGATGTCATTCATAGAAAGAGAAAAGGAAGAAGGAAGATTTACTGTGGCCTTCACTCCAGCAGCCGGGAATCTACTCAAGGCTCCAGAGCTGGTCCGAGGCTCCAGCTTTCTCACTCGGGTCTAATCCCAGCCAGCCGCCCCTTCTCCTGGTTCCTGATGACACGCACCCTCAGATGGCAACTACGCCTTGCCAGGAGTGTCCTTTCTCTACCAGGTCTCCATAGGAAACTCGCTCCTCAAAACATCAAGGAACACAGTGGGTGCAAAAGTAATCTGTCAATGGAAGAACCCAGACAGAGTGGCAGAACCAAGCCACATCAGCAGAGAGCCCTCCACCTGCCAGGAGCACTCCCGTACACTTGTTCTCTCTCAAAACCACTCTTGTCAGTGCTCACTTTACAGACCAAAAAACTGAGGCGCAGGGAGAGGAACCGACCCGCTCCAGATTCCACAGTCACAATGTGGCAGGCCAGGTTTTGAACTCAGATCGGCCCACACTTTCTTCTGCGTCACGTTCTCTTTCTCTCCATCACGATTATCACTGAGCAGTCACCCCCCCCCCCACCTCCAGGCCTCACTGAGCCCCAGTCCTCAGATGCCACCAGGAAGGCCCCCAGGCTTAGTGCTGGGCTAGCTCCCTGCACCTGGCAGGTGCTCTACCAGGTCAACTGTTTCCTCGGTACCCCCTGAGGAAAGCCCATGGTGCGCCTAGTCCGTGGTTGCCCAAGAGGTGGAGGTCGGGGCGAAGAACCAACACAAGGAGCCCCTGCGTCTACCTCAAATGCTTCATCATGCAGCTAAGAAACCGAGAGACTCCACACAAAACAATCCAACACCTCGAGGCAAATCTTTACACAAATGCCCATCGGCAGGGAGGTCTCCGAGGACTTTAACGACCATGAGAAATGAGCCCTGAAAGGAAGGAAGCACCTCTTTGCGGCAAACTCAGAGTCTCCTGCACATTCCCAGCCAGAAGGTGGAGGGGCTGGACGCTGGCCTTGAGCTGATGCATAAACAGTGATCTAATCTTCGCGTCTCTTCCGTGAGCTGCACACAGGCACGCACGTAGTTACTCATGGAGCCCTGAGCCCACGGAGTGGGGAGTTTCCGGCAAGCCCGGCTTCCCTTCCCTTCAGCGGTCAGACCTCTACATGCTTTCGGAGGCTGATATTTCCCTCCAGGACAGAAGTAGAAAATCAGCCTGCAGTCTTCCTTGGTCCCATCTGGCTCCCAACTCTCCTCACTCCAGCACCAACAACTAGGAGACAATGTTGTTTTTAAAGCCCTCGAAACTGTTTCGAAGTTTGGTCCCATCGGGGCTCCAGCGGTCCCTCTAAGGCGAGTGGGGCTGGTACCACTATCCCTTTCCCAGAACCTGAAGCCCAGAGAGCCTAACCCGGTGGCTCAAGTTCAGACAGTAAGTCAGGTGGATCTGAATCCAGAACCCAGCATCCCGGCATGAGTTTGCTGCCTTTTAAGATCTTTCGACCACAAGCCACAGCAAGAACACACTTGACATTGTAACCAAACCCGCACAGACATTATACACACGCATACTGAGAAACAAACTTCCCCAAAGCAATACTTACCCTACTACTTGTCACACGCTCTGATCATTTCTATTTGTTTTTGAAATGCAGGTCGTTAGCTACTAAATTGATTTTTTGACCCACTGATGAGTCACCATCTTCAATCTGGAAACAGCTGGGCTGATCCCCCGCCTTGCTCGGCCTCCAGACCCCAGGAAGGCGATGACAACCTCTGCCTCCTCACCTGGTGGCAGGGAGCAGCAGCGAAGGGGGAATCTGGCTCTTTGTCCACCCAGGCTGAGCTCTGCCCTCAAACCTCAAACAGCCGGGCTCCCTCCAGCTGCTCTGGAGAAGCCTGGAGGAGGAGACTGGACCCACTTTGCTGGGCCCGGTGGACGCTCCACGCCGGCCACCCTGCAGCCAGGACCTGAGTTTCCCCTCCGGAGATTTTCCACAGACCACACCTCCCCAGCTCGGTCTAGAAAATCCCAGCTGGAGGCTGCCCATTCCTGAGCTGAGGCAGAATCATGTGAACTCCGATCTGGTATCAGGCTGGGCGGTTGCCGAGGAACACTCCCCAGCCAAGGATGAGAGCGGGGGACTGCATCCTTGCATCCTCGGGATGCTTGTCACATACCCCAAGGCGGGGGGCAGGGAGAAACCTTGCCAGGGCTGTTCAAGCTGCAGTTAGGGGCAAGGGGCCTGGGGAGTGGGAGGCAGGGCATGCCGGGAGGAGCCAAGGGCACTGATTCGACCCATCAAACTACCTTGAGCACCTTCAATACCAGGAAAGAGGGTGCAGGAGGTTGGACCCCTGCCCCAGGGGTCCTTGCTTGAGCCGTTCAGACAAGCCAGGGCTCCGGCAACTAGAATGTACTGTGGACACGGGCAAGGACATTGGGATAACGGCCAAGGACAGGGGAGCACGGCTATTTCCGCTCGCATTCCCTGCCTGTCACCCTTCAGCCGCTCACAAGGAACATCTGGATCAGTGGGTCACACCTCACCTAAGAAAATACCTGGGGAGCTGATAAAAATGAATACCAGCCCCCATGCCCTACCTCGGATGGATGAAGTCATCCTTCCTGGAGGGGAGACGTGAGCACCAGTGTTTCTCAAAACGTCTCTGGACAACCCCAGCTGGCAGCCAGGTGCAGCCGTGCTGATGGGGTAGAAGCGAGTTGGGTACTGTTTTGTGGACCAACAGAGCCGGGGCGGCAGAGGAAGGCTCTGGGTGCTGAAGAAGGCAAGCAGCAGTGTTGTAAAGCGGCCTGGCCCCGAGCAGGGGGCCGGCACAGGGCTCTGGCTTCACGGGGCCTTCTGTCTCTCAGGAGCATTTACTAAACTTCCTCAGTGCAGCGGGATTGGAAGAACCCCTGGAGGTGACGCAGGTCAGGCCCCTCATTTTACAAACGGGGAAACTCGGGCACACAGGGACCAAGGTTCTAGACCAGGGCCTTATGCTAAACGAGAGAGCTGCTGGCTTCAGGCGCCGCGCTGGGTCGGGAGAGCCTCCTCCCTTTGGCGTGATCTCCTTGGAAGCTGCTCGTCGGATACATGGCTGGAGCCAGAAAGCCACAGTCCACCATGCCTTGGGGCCGTTGAGAAAGTGCATTCTCTCTGCCCCATCGGGTGATCTGTGGAATTCATCCTCTCCAGAGGACGAATCGCTGTGACAGTCTCTTGGTGGGGAACTATATTGGTAGGAGTGTCAGAAAAAAAATCCCCTCCTGTGGGGCTAGGGCCCTCCAAGCAAATGCTTCTGTGCCAGCTGCTGCTAAAGGCTGCATCTCGTGAGAGATGGGTGGAGCAGGTTGGACCCTGAGGTTTTTCCTGAGCCACGGAAGTGCGGCTGGCATTCCCCATGTCACAGAAGGGGCGGGTGGGCGAGGGGAGCATGGTGAACTTGGTGGTGAACGCCGGGCCCCCGGCGGACACACAGGCCAGGGAGAACGCCTCTGGCTGTCCACAGGCCGGCCCCGCCTAACCAGAGAAACACAGACAGACTGTCTGTGCCTGCGGGAGCCACAGATGCCGCTGCCTCCCTTCCCCCGCCCCGGGACCCCCAGAAGAGCTGCCTCCAGGCTGCCCAGCCCCCTCTGCAAGCCATAGACACCTTATTTCACCTGGAGTGGGGAGCCTTCCTCTCTCGAGGGCCAGAGGTCCCCTTTTCCTCCCCATTGGGCCCTCAGGACTGTAGGTGCAGGGCTAATGCTTACTTTAGTTTAACTCAAATCAGCTGAGCCCACATCCTCTGAGACACCCACTCAGGAAGAGAAAAAGGAGCCCGTGCTGTGTTCTACTTTGGTGCCATGATTTCGTCTTTAACCTAAAACGGGAAAGAACGACTGGAAACTGTGATGATGTCACGTCTTGAGCAGTGGCCTGAGGGGTCCTAGGGACTCCATCACTTCGACTCCCCTAAACCTCACTCAGTAAACCTACAACTAAGTGCAAAGTAATGAGTTTGTAATAAAAACACAGCCCCCAGAGAAGCCCTTAGCCTGCCTGTCCCCATTCATACTACTGTCCTTAAACCCAAAGTGACAGTATCTTGGAGTGGCCGTTGAGCAGAGGGGGGAATTTAGTGAAGGGCAAGGGCGCCTGAGCTCCATGGGGTACGGTGACCTCCCAGGGGTTGCCAGGGTCCACCTCTGTGGCTCCCTCCATCCTGAAAAGACCTAAGGCCTAAACTGTGCCAGGCCTGCCACCTGTAATCACGGTCTCCTGCTCTCAGCCCTCGGTGACAGCAGTTAGGAAGCATTGTAGGTCGCCACGAGAACAGCAGCCCCAGAAAGTCAGACTGAGCCCTGGGCATCCCTGTCTGCCCCCAGCATAAACATATCCTCCAAGAACCTCGACTGTGAAGGGCTGGTGGACTTTTCCGAGCCACTCTGGAGCCTACGATTTTGAGGGCAATAGCACCGTAGGCCATAAGGCTCTTGGGCACTCACTGGTCCCTAGAAGTCCAGGCAATTTGAGAATCACCGTAGGAAGGGCCGTGGAGTCTGCCCTGAGCTGGTAGCACGTGGCAGCAAGCCCAGGGGCAAGAGATGAAGGTTAAGAGCAGAGGCTCTGGGACAGACTGTGCAGGCTCAATCCCCATGCTGCCACTGTCTAGCTTTGATAGTGACCTTGAGAAACCTCAGACCTTGCTGACCAATGGTCTTCTATGAGAACCAAAGAAGATGAGGTCCAGCAAACGCCTGGCACCTAGTAGGTCCTTGATGTTAGTCAGGATACAGTGATGATGGGCCTGGTGATGATGGTGGAAACAAGGAAGGCAGCTATGCTCACCACTATACCACCAACGCCCGCTGATGGTGCAAACAAGGATAGGAGGTCCTGCCCCATGATCTGATTTACCCTGGGAGGAGTGAAGGGTGGGCAGGCCAGCTTGGTGAGGTGTTTGTTACAGTGCACTACCTGGTTCCCTTGGCCACTTTACCAATTTGGGGCTAGTTGGGGGAAAGGCCTTGGAGGCTCCCTGAGGGCTCAGACAAGTACAAGTGTCTTATCGTGAGCCATCTGCTATTTGACTGCAGGGACCTTTGTTGACTTGGGTCTTGAAGGCTGGCCTTGGCCTTCCCCAGGCCTTCTATTTTCCCACAGGCTTACATCAGAGGAGCCGATGCAAGGTGCAGTATTATTGCATTTAAAGGTGGCCAGGTGTGAGGTTAAGATGGCTTCAAGGACCAAAAAAAGAACCAGCAGGGAACCTCCCAGAGTGCCTGGCACCATGGCCCTGGTGGGGTCAGGGAACAGGTGGGAGCGACTTAGGATCAAGGAGCACCGTCATTGCCAGTTGGGGAGCATGAGTTTAGTACCTTTTCTGAGCACCTTTCAGATGATTCCTGTTGTAACTTTTGCATCAGTCCTGTGTGGCGGGTTTATCCCTGTCTTCTAGCTAGGGCAACGGAGACTCAAGAGTGCCAGCAGCTGGCCCGGGGCCCCATCACTAGGGAAGAGCAGAGCTGTCTGACCCCAAAGACTCTGGATACTGTATGAGTTTCTTGTTGCTGCTGGAACAAATCCCCACCACTTAGTGGCTAAGACAACACAAATTTCTTTTCTTACAGTCTAGTGGTCAGAAGTCTGACATAGTTTCCCTGGGATGAAATCAAAGTATTGGCAGCCCTGCATTCCTTCTGGAAGCTCTAGGGGAAAATCCCTTTCCTTGTCTTTTCCAGCTTCTAGAGGCTTCTGGCATTCCTTGGCTTTCAGCCCTTTTTCAGCTTCCAAGACAGCAGGGATGGGTTGAGCCTGTCTCTCGCCATTTACTCTGGCCTGTGCTCCCAGCCTCATACCTCCTTCTTGATTCTGACCCTGCTTCCCCCCTCCTCCAGTTCTAACAATCTTTGTGATGGTACTGGGCCTGCCCAGGTAATCCAGGACATGTCTCCTTCTTTAAGGGTCAGCTAATTAGCAAGCTTGATTCTACCTGCTCCCTTAATTTCCCTTTGCCAGGTAAGGTGACATATTCACGGGCTGCAGGGGCTACGAACTGGACATCATTTGGAGGGGGGTCATTATTCTGCCGACCATGCCTCCCTATTGTCCTTATTAAAAACCCTACAGAGCAGTGCTTCACAAATGTTGGTGTGAATCTCCCAGGAATCTTGTTTACATGCAGAATCTGGTTCGGTAGGTCTGGGGTGAGGCCTGAGCACATCTAACAAGCTCCCAGGCCCCTGAGCCAGGCCTGCCTATCTCTCTTTTGTAGCCCCACAGTGCCTGGTACCATGCTGCCCAAGGGGCTGGCTCTAATAAATGCTTGATGACAAAAGGGGGGGGGGCGCAGCTGGGGTGAGGGCCTCGGGGGTGGAGGAGGTAAGGAAGGAAACAAAGACCTGGCCATTTCCCCCCACACCCACCCTGAATTCAGGACCAAGAAGGGAGCATGATGGAACCAAAGCCATGTGCCCAATCCGTAGAGCCACCTGGAGAGGCGTGGGGAGTTAGGATAGAGCCTCTGGGCAGGGAGTGGGCTTGGAGCTGTGTCCCCGCAGTGGAGGGCGGGCAAGATGGGCAGAAGGTGGCTAAAGTGTGAAGGAAATGAGGAGGCCCCATCAGCCCTTGCTCTGAGGCCCAGCCCATGGCTAACCACTTCCTGACTTCTTCTTCCGACTCTTCAAGGCCAAATCCCTGCTCTGGTCTTCAAGGCAGCATCTCCCAGATGAACTTTAGGAAGCCCATCTCAGTATTCCTGGGCCTGCCCTGGATTCCCTCAAAAAGAATCACTTCAGGATGAGGTCCAAGAGTCTGGCCTTGGAGCAATTCCCTCAGGATTTTCTGACACATGCCACAATCTGAGAACCAGAGCTTGTTCAAGGCCCAGTGCAAATGCCACTTCCTCCACACAGCCCTCCTTGGGTTCTTTTTGTCTTGCCTTGGCCAACTCGAGACTTCTGAGAGGTGAGGTCTGGGTGTTCCACTGCCTGGACTGCCAGGGAGCTGGGACCAGGGCTCCTCCTACAGAGAGAAGGCGGCTGGCGAGCTCCGAAGGACAGACAGACGGTGGACAAGGGGACGCCGGGGGTGGGGGCATGATTCTTACAGATTTGGAGTTACTGCTACATGCGAGATGCTGCGCATCCCAGAGCGTGCCTTGGTGATGCCTCACAGCAGCCCCATAAGGTAAATATTATTATCCTGGCTTTACCACCGAAGGAACCAAGGTCACAGAGCTGGCTCACGGCAGGGCCGGGGTTCAAGTCAAGTCTAAATTAATTATATTTCAAAGATTAACAGGGCAATGCGTGGGAATTTGTATGAATATTTGCTCATGCCCCTCTCCCCTTCTAGACGGTAAGCCCCAGGAGGAAGGAGGAGCGGGGTCTGTTTTGTTCTCTCCCAGGGAGAAGGGGGTTCGGCCCCAAATAAATGCATGACACAAATGTGTCGAATGTGTGAATGAACGCATGAATCTCAAATCCACTTCTTCCTGCAGCCCAGTGTGGCTGAAACTGAAGTCGGGAGATGAAGGACTGGGCCAGACAGTCAGGCTCGGGGATGAGGCAACAGGAAAGAGGGTTGGTTTTGACTCTGAGGACATGGGTGGGTGGCCGTGTGAAAATACATTACAGTGGAAACCTCTCTCTTTGGAGCGTCTGTGGTCTTTCTGAGAAGGTCTCAGCTGTCTTGAGCATCCTTCCTGCTTGGAGCCAAAGCACAAACCACAGACCTGGAGGTTGCCATAGCTACTCCCCGGGCCTGCTGCCCTCTCCGGCCTCTTGCTTCCCCACCCGCGGTGCTCCATCCCATCAGTTAATAACCTAATAATGTAGGACAACAGTCACTCCGAACACCCAGGCAACCCTCTTGGAAAACAAACAGATTTTTCCAGGGAAATGAGAGATACGTCGGTGCTCATTACACTCAGCCCAAGCCACCTGCTAAAATCCACTTTTCTGAATCCAAATTACCTACCCTCTTCCTGGCTTCTCCCTCTTGTTTTAAAGACAAGGGGTTGGCAGAGCTGGGGACTGAAGCCTCAGAGGGTCCAAGGACACAGACACTAGAGAAGCCACTATTTAAGGGGCCTGCTTCATCAGCCCGGAATCAGGCCCAGAGAGTGATCCTGACCAAAACGGGCTCTGTGATAAGGCCCTCGTTAGGGATATCTGGATCTCTATTGGTCTTCTTTGCAAAGTTGAATGAATTTGTCACCATGGCACCCAGCAGGGGGGGAAAAAAGCCAATGCACAGGGAAGGCTTTCAAGCTGGAGTAGATTCAAGACAGTCAGAAATTACGTGATGCTTTTCTCATTGAGAGACAGTCTCAAAGTCCCCTCCCCTTGAATCGCAGTGGGCTCTGTTACTACTGAGGCCAGCTCTGAAGAGACTGGAAGCCCCCGCTTCCTATCACGTGGGATAGTTGCCCTTAAGACCTGGCTGCCATGCTGGGAGGAGGCTCAAGCAGCCTCTTGGACCGGCCCACATTGACAGGAACCCAGAACCTGAACGACGGTCCCAGATGAAGGCCAGGATTACCTGGCTTGTCGCATGAGCGTGTGATCTTGGAAGAAGATTCTTCTGCCCCAGCTGGCCGTATCAGCCGATGCTGCAAGGAGCAGAGATACGCCACCCTTCCCCCAACCCTGCCCAATCACAGATTCCTGTGCAAAATAGATGAATGCTCTTATTTTAAGCTGCTGTCTTTAAAGTGGCTTGTAACACAGAAGGAGATAACTAGAACACGAGTTCTAGTTTGGTTTTTTTCCCCCCAAAATCAGGTGAGGGTTTATCATGGGCTAGATTCATTCATATAGTTATTTTCATTTTTTAACAACTTTGTGAGGTGGATACAATAATAATCATTTTCCCCATGAGCTACTAAGTCTCAGAGAGGGAAGGTATCTTGTTTGAAACCAGTCAGCTAGGAAGGACAAAACCCATTTTCCCACTGTTTGTTGTTGGATGAGGCTTCTCTCCTTACAGTGTTCCTGTACCCAGAAGGGTGCGTCATAATGGCAATAACAATATTCATAGGTAATGTTTAGGGGGCACTGCAAGGCTTTCCAGACAAGGTCTTCAGCTGCATGATCTCAGGACCACCCTAGGAAGCAGGCTCTACCATCATGCCCATTTGACAGAAAGTAACACTGAGGCTTAAAAACAGAGTCCCCGAGGGTGCCTGGGTAGCTCAGTTGGTTGAGCAACTGCCTTCAACTCGGGTCATGATCCTGGAGTCTCGGGATCGAGTCCCACATCGGGCTTCCAGCTCCAAGGGGAGTCTGCTTCTTCCTCTGACTTCCCCTCTCAAGCTCTCTCTCACCGTCTCTCTGTCAAATAAATAAAATCTTAAAAAAAAAAAACAAAAAAACAGAGTAGCCCTGATTGGCCTAAGGGAACAGGGCTAATAAAAGGAAGCCCTGAGATGTGGACTGGAGTCATCTAGCTCTGGAATGGAGCTCTCAGCTGCAGATGCCCTAGTCGATAGCTTCCACACTGCTCCAGCCCCTATTCCTCTGTTAAACCTTCTTTTCTTCGGAAGCTTACCTGCGCAGGCAGGCAGGGGGAGCAAGGCAATCCCACCATCTGACACTTGGACCATTCTCACATCTCTTTTGTCCTCACCACCCGCCATGCCCATGCGGTAGCCTGGGCTAGTAGTTATTTCTGATTCACAGAGGCCGGCGCCAGAAGGTGACAGCCTGTGGCTCCAAGTCAGCGCTCCCTCCTCTATTCCTCCTCCTAAATCCCCAAAGTGTCTTCCTCTGCCATTTGGCCACCACGTCACTGTTCTCCAGCTTGAGGACCACCTGGGCCCACCGACTGCCCGGCAGGAGCCCTCACCAACCCCATCCAGCGTTCCTTCGGCCGATCGCAGGCAAGCTTGCCCTGAGGCCGACGCCTGCCCTTCATCCCGCCACGGTTTGCGGAGAAGGAAAGGGAAACCTGGGGAACCTTTGTGTCACTGTGCTGCCTGCCCAGCTCTGGGAAATGAAGGGTTCGTGATGTGAGGGTTAGGGGTGTGTGTGTGTGTGTAATTACCAGGTGGTCACAGAGCCGGCCGAGGGGGTGGCTGCCACAGCAGGCAGCAACCGCGGACAGAGACATTCCACCCCAGAGAGGGACCCGGACGCGCCGGCGGCGCTGGGGGGCAGACACTAGGCCGGCCGCAGCCGCAACCGCGTCTGCCCGCTTCCGCTAGGCGCCCGCGGCGCTCATCCCGGGCGCGCCCGCACCTGGCCGCCTCCGGCCGGCCCCGATCGCCCGCGCACACGCCGCCGCTCCCGCGCTGGCCCGCCCCGCCCCGCGCACCCACGCGCGCACGCGGTGGCTCCCGCACTTGGTCGCTGCGTCCCGTGCACGTACACGTGGTCCCCACGGGTCCGCGGCCTCAGCGCGCGCTCGCGGGGCCGGGCCCGGGGAAGGCGCAGAACTGGCGGCCGGTGCCTGCCACCGGGCCGCTCTCCGCAAGCGGTTTCCTGAGGCGCCAGGGACCCTGCAGCCGACTGTGGCGAGGGGAAGAGGTCTGGCTCCGGGGGACACATACCTGCGCGGTGAAGGGCCCGGGGTGCCGGTCGCAGTTACCCCCCGCGCGTTGTCCGCGCCCCCTCCTAGGGCCAGCGCGCGGCACGCAGGGTGGGCACTGCGTCCTCTGGTTGCCGGCAGAGGCGGTCTGGGAACGCCGGCGGGTCCATTTCCTGGCCGGGCCCTCCTCCTCCTGGTGTCCCGATTTCTCCCATCCTCTCTCCTCTTCCCCTCCTTGCCCCCGCCTCCCCCCACCCCCCGTCGGGCACACCCAGCCCTTGCAGGTCCTTGCCCTGCCCTTCATGACCACAGGCCCCAGGCTAGGCGCCTGCCAGGAAAAACCACAGTCGCTCAGACCTGTCCTAGAGGTACAGCCCTCCCCACCCCCGCTACCATTGTGTCCCCGGCACAGGCTCTGGAGCGCCTTAGTGTGGGCTCAGACGGGCCTTGCTTGCAAAAGGACAAGGGTCCTTCTCAGCCACATCCCTAGGTCAGCTGAGAGAAGAGTCCAGGAAGCACCTTTCTATACTTTTCAAGTCCTTATCCACAGCGCTGGCACCTGGTAGCCACTCAGTAAATGCAGTCTGTAGCGGCTGCCCTGAGCCTCTAGCTCAGCCCCAGTGGCCCAGCCTGGGAGTCTTCCCTTAGGTTTTCTGCCTCCTGGATCCCTGCCCTGGTGCTTCCTGGCCTGAGTGTGCCTGAGTCATGGGTGGTCAGGCACAACACAGAGGACCTCCTGCTGGTTTTGTTGAGAATTCAAGGAGGGGTTACAGCCAGGCTGCCTGCCCTCTGCCCCACAATCTTCCAGAGAACAGCAATAACCATAGCCAGGGCTTGCAGTGTGGGGCAAGTAGTGTGCGCCTGGCACCGTGCCAAGCACTTAGAGGCACGGAGCACAACTGATCCTCACCCCTCTCTTAGGTACATGCTGTTATCATCACCATTTTGCACATAGGGGGATGAGGCACAGAGAGGTCAAGAAATGAGCCCAAGGCCATGCAGGTGGTGAGTGGAGGCACTGAGATTCAAACCTAGGGAGGTGAGTCTAGAGCCAGTATCCTACCCAGGCAAGCTACCCTCAGCTGTTCCTCCAGCATCTCTGCTCTTTCACACTTGCAAATCTTAACTCTGTGTCTCCTGTCCTCATCTCTGGAACTCCAGCCCCAATTTTTAGACCCAAAAGTCACTTTCCCTATCAAGCCTTCTTGGCTCTCCCAGGCAATTTGTGCTATGCTCCCTTGGCTCCCTTCCCAGCATGTTTTACACCATCCATTGGGGTCACTGGCACCCAGTGGTCTCTGTGCAGGACACTCACTCCCGGCCCAGCCCCTGGCTCTGAGGAGAGCACCCTATTCCTGTTTGCAGAATGGGTGCCTTGGAGTGTCACCGCGGGAGTCTGCAGAATCTCATGCCATCATGGTCATTAGGACTGATGATCAGGTGGCAGGATGGAGGGCAATCAGAGAGCAGGCAGAGAGGTAAAGAGAAAAGTCGACATCTCACCTTCAGCTAAGCCCTCCGGGTGGCTCAAAGCTGGCCTCTTTGTGACTGGGCCCCTTGGTGAGTCTCTGGAGGGAAATAGACAGTGACAAGAGGGGAGAAGCTACCCTGGCTAGGGAGGCAGGGGAAGCAGAGGGAACCCAGAACCTCCCAGCAAGCTCTTCTCAGAGGCTGCATGAACCTCTTGGCTGGTCCTCATTTTGAAATTCCCCCTCCTTGCAAAATCTTCACAAATGGAGTTTTCTGGATTAACTATGCATGCCATAAAAATGCACATCTGCTTTTGAAAAATCGCCAAGCTGAGAATAGTTGTTAAGAATTTGCCCTCGAGGGGCGCCTGGGTGGCTCAGTGGGTTAAAGCCTCTGCCTTCAGCTCAGGTCATGATCTCAGGGTCCTGGAATCGAGCCCCACATGGGGCTCTCTGCTCAGCAGGGAGCCTCTTCCTCCTCTCTCTCTGCCTGCCTCTCTGCCTACTTGTGATCTCTGTCAAATGAATAAATAAAATCTTAAAAAAAAAAAAAAGAATTTGCCCTCAAAAGCCAGTGTCTAGAGTTTGAGCCCCAGCTCTACTACCTACTAGTAGGTCAACCTTGGATAAATCCCTCAACCTCTCTATGCCTAGTTCCTTATGTGGGAAATGGAGACACTGGTTCAAAAGGGAGTTGAGAGGATTCCGCAATTAAATCAGGAAAAGCTCTTAGCTCAACACCCAGCAGATATTAGGGTTCCATAGATGTTCGCTGTTACTGTCCCCCCTACACACCCTCTTATATATGGCTCTTACCTTTTGAATGCTTACTGTGTCCCTGGTGCTTATGAATGGTCTCCTCAGGAAACTGAGCTTCAGTGAATTACCCTAGGGCACTCAGTTCTGAGTGTCTGAACCAGGACTTGAACAGAGTCCTAACTAAAGCTGCTTCTTGCAGCAGTTATGATTGGCCTCATCCTATCCCCCCAGGAGGCAAGTGGGGTGTTTTAAAGCCCATGGTCAGTTGCCAGATCCAGGATTCTGGCTCCCAAGGGTACAGTACATGCTGTGTAGGAAGTTTGTTACAAAGTGAATCCAGAGTGGGCTGCCAGGTGCACAGTTCAGGGTGGGGGGCGCAGGGAGGCATACACATTGTAACTTACAAGATGGTGGCCCCTTCTCTCCCCATCTAGCACTACGATCTCCAAACCCAGAACCTTTTACAAGTGTCAATACTCTTCAATTAAAACAAGCTCCGTTTGGATTCATGCTTCACTTTTTAAAGACAAAACAGCATGGCACCTATTCTAGTTACTTAAAGATCTGAAATTGGCCAGTGGAAAAGGATTGGCATCTCTGGCCCTGCTCTCCCTAAGAAGATGCTAGATTTGGAGGAGCGGAGATTTATCACACTGCCTACAATGTCGCCTTTTGGCTAGACTTTGCTCTGTTTCTTGGTGTTAAGATGTCCAGTCCTTGGCAGGGCAGCAGAATTTGTTCTTTTGTAAGTAAAACCTGGCCTTGTAAACAACAAACAGCTCACTAAGTTAAAATGATGTATGCATTGTTTTCCAGAACCTTCCTGGTTCTAGGGGATGGCAAATTATGGCCCATGCTCCTGGAATGCTGATTTGAGACACTGTACTAATAACCATCTTCCTTGCCCACAGCAATCATCTCCCACAATGGGCTGACCTCCAGAGACGCGGGCAGAATTTCTCCATACCCGGCCTAAGTGACGTTTACGTCCACTGCTTCTTTAACAGCCTCTCCTGCATTTTTAGTCTCAGCGTTTGCATTTTCCCAGTGTCTGCTTAGGGAAGCCCCTGCAAGTGGTCAGAAATGGCAGCAGAGGGGATGAATGAAAGACGGTCGCACCAGGGCCAGAAGTGTGCCGAGGACTTCTTATCAGCCCATCCAGAACCTCTCTGTACCTGTCTCCTTCCTAAATCTATGGATTGGATCGCCGGCCTCCCTTGCCCTCTGGCTTCTATTGGGTTTGGCCAATGGGAGGCGCCAACTGGGATCAGAGGATGGCAGGAGAGTGGAGAGGAGGGAGTCTTTCTCCCACTGCCAGGCTGGCTGCCTGCCTTTAGCTACTGCTGGAGTCCTTGTATTGCCCTACTCTTCCCTCTCCTTCCAGCCTGGGGGAGTGACAGCTGCCCGGAGATGCTTGGCTCAGGCTCGTGCACCATCCTGCCCTGGTTCCCTTAACCCCAACCACACCTCGGAAAAACCGTGCGTGGGTTAACCTCTCCTCAGTCACCCTGCCCGACAGTGCCTCTGCTTCCTGCCCAGACCCTGACTGATACACACACGTGGAGACCAGATGTCTCTTCCCTGCAAACTCGCACTAATGGAAGAACATGCACACAGTTTAGAATGTGCACAGATTATCTACTTTTAAAAAATTACTGTTTCTTCCAGTTCGTTCTTCCAATTAGCACAGCTGGCCAGCCTCAGAGGAAATCTGTCTTTATCCCCGGAATAGCAGCATGAGGCCCGGCTCGTCGTCATCGCCCCTGCTCAGCTGCAGGGCTCAGCCTCTCGCGGACTCCCCTGCCCTGTGCTTCCTGTCGCCATGAGCCTTCTCGCTACTCCTGTTGGTGTGTCTGACTTTCCTTTTGAGAAATGCTTGTCACTGTAGAGTCAGGCTCATCCCTGGACAGTTTCAAGCAGCAAGAAGCTGGCTTTTTTGAGAATTCTCTTTCCTGGCACCAGCCATATTCCAGCAGGTTTGGGCCTGAACTGATTAATCAGGCTGACCTGATTAACACAAGGTTGTTTCCGCTCCCACTCAGATAATCCTTGGGCCCTCAGACAGTGTGACTAATGGGGCCACCCGAAGGCAGGAAACTCTGAGGCTGGTGGAGAGGGAGCGCAAGTCCAGAAGAAGTGTGAGTGCACACATCTGGCACGCTGGGGAAACCCTGTTGTGTGCCTGGCTGGACTGCAGACTTCTGGAGGAGGCCTTCAGGCTAGGCTCGCTCAGTCTCAGGCAGTTGGGAGAGGGAGGGTGGGAGCATCTGAATGTCTGGGTTCAAAGCCCAAACCTGTTGCTTTGTGGTTGGGGGTGCTCTGGCAAGTTTTCAGGCTCCCAGTAGCCTGCTTTTCCTCCTTTAAAAATGGAGGCAATAACGAAGGTCAGCATAAGCATGAAATACAAAAGTGCTTTCAAGAAATCTGTTGACATAGAAACCAGGAGCCCAGCCCAGCAGGTGCTTAGAGAGCAGGTCATGCTAGGAAGGCACAAAGGGGGCTTGGCCGACTGCCATCGGGTGGGTCAGGCTGGGACTGCTCAGCCAGCTTTGACCAGCCTCTGCCTTGCTTCTCCTGCTTATGGAGAATGGATGGAATCCTGGATCTTCATACTGGCTATGGGACCTTGGAAAGTTACCTGACAGCTCTCTGCCCCCATTGCCTTATCTGTAAAATGGGGATAATAACAGGACCTCACAGGGTTGTTGTAGTCAATGAATTAATAAGTATAAAACTCTTAGAAATATGCCTGCCCCTCCTGGGTGCTCAGGGGATGTTGGGGCACCCTTCTCCATCCAGTGCCTGTGGAAGGCTTGTGTGTTTCCCTCTTGCTCAAGTATGCAGGCTTCTCCGTGATGGCGAGCTAGGGAAGTGTGGTTTAGTGTCTTTGGTTTGTTTCCTGTGGGGCTCGTATGATTGGGGTGTGGCTGTGGGGGCAGGGCAGAGGTGAATTTGACTGGCAGGTGGCATCCAGGAGCTCTTCCAGAGTCACCTGCCTGGACCTCCCAAAGAGAACCTTTGAAAGCTCTCTGCTGCTCCCTGGGATAGGCTTGGGTGCCTCTAATGGGGAGGAGAAAGGGCTGACATGGGAGGGGACTGGCAGAGAATCTGTGACCCAGATGGGGTCTCCCCCAGAAATCTCAGTGACAATTCTCCCTCTGTGTTGGACTTCAGACCTCGCCTGATCTCTCCCAGGCTCTGGGCTGAAATCCTGGAGGTGAGAGTGGTGACAGAGAGGCAGTTAGGAGGTGAGGAGGTTAGGACGCACATGGTGGAGCCAGACTGCCTGGGTTCAAATCCCGGCTCTGCCACCTGCCAAGGTATTTAATCTCTTGGCGTCTCTCCTGTACAGTGAGGGTGAAAATGGTGGCACCCGCCTCAGGGTGTTGGGGAACATGCTCAGAACGGTCCCTGGCCCAGGGTCAATGTTCAGTAGCCGGCAGTTATTATTAACACACCACTGTCCACAGTGCCCTGTGATGAACCGGGACAGCTGTTATGCAGCCTGCATAATGTTCATCCTCAGAGATGTCCATGTCCCAATCCCCAGGACCTGTGACTGAGTTGCCTTTCATGGCAAAATGGACTTTGCAGGGGCTGGGTAACTCAGCTTGGGTCAAGGTCTCATGGGTCATGGGATGGAGGTCCCTGTCTGGATCCACGTTCAGCGGTGGGAGGGGGTGGGGGGGGCGGGTCTGCTTGAGATGGTCTCCTTCTGTCCCTTCCCCCACTCTCATGAGCGCTCTCTGTCAACTAATTAATTAATTAATTAAAAAGAGGGAGAGATGGGGCATCTAGGTATCTCAGTGAGTTGGGCGTCCGACTCTTGGTTTTGGCTCAGGTCATGATCTTGGGGTCCTGGGATTGAGCCCTGTGTCTGCTCAGTGCTTAGGGAAAGCCTGCTTGTCTCTCCCCCTGCTCTCTTTCTCTCTCTCAAATGAATAAATTGATTTTTTAAAGGAGAATTTGCAGGTATGATTCATTTGAGGATCTTGCGATGAAAGTATCCTGGATTTTCCACGGGTGGGAAGGACACAATCAGCAATAGTCGGCTTTGAAGATGGGAGCTGGCCACCAGCCAAGAAATGCAGGCAGCTTCTAGAAGCTGAAAAAGGAAATGAGATGGATTCTTTCCTAGAGCCTCCATAAAGGAACTCCACTGTGCTGACAGCTCGCACAGCTCGAGACCCACTCCTGAGCTCCAGAATTGTAAGATTAAATTTGCGTTTTAAGCCACTAAGCTTATAGTGATTGTCACAGCAATGCTAGGGAACCCATACAGTGTCCCGGAGCCAACACAGCCGCGTCCTTGAAGGGGGAACCACGCTGAGCCCCTCCACAGCAGATATCAAGCTTCTGTGGTGTCACCCACACTGCTTGTCCTGTGCAGGTGTGGGGAACACACTGGACCATGTCCCCTGGGCATAGGCAGCGCCAAGGATCGAAGGTTCAAGGGCAGGGGCGCTCAGGGTGGGCTCAGTGGGTTGAAAAAGGCCTCTTGGAAAAAACTGGGCTCTCAAGCAGGGCCTTGAAGGATGGAAGGTGTGGGGTTTGGGCAGGGAGGAGGAAGTGGAGGAGGAGGGAAAAGCATTGCTGGGGGCGGAGCCAGCAAGACCAAAGTCAAGAAGGTCAACCCAGCTATGCATTCATTATTCATTCATCTGTTCAATCCCTGTGCTCCAGGCCCCGTGAGGACAGACACCTGCATAGTGAAGTGAGTGAGACGGACCTGGTGGTGGTTCTTATGAACTTCTGCTTGGGAGTGGAAGCCAATACCCCATTACAGTAGAGCACAACGGCCCTTAAAACAGAAGTACAGCTGGCTAAGGAGGCCCATCTGGGTGGGCTTCCTGGAGGAAGTGACCCATTGGCTTGTTCTGCATCACTTCAGGTGCAATGTGGTGCTCTGAACTCAATAGGGGCTGACTGATAGAAGTTTGGCCATGTATTTTGTTCTTCCCTATCCATTTCTCTCTTAACCTGTTCTGCACTAAGGAGAGTTTCAGCTGGGTGTCAGTATGCCTTTAATTCTTAATTCTTGTTAATCTTCCTTTGTAAACTAGAGAACTAGCCTCAGGTGTGTTCTGTAGGCAACAGGAGCTAATCTAAGTTTAAAACCAACATTGCTTGGTTTTCCTTATTTTTATTTGTTCAATTACCTTGCTTTTGTGACAGAGGATACTGATTTCACACTTCTCTGAGTGGAACACAATTTCCTTTTAAAAATAAGGGTATTGGGGCGCCTGGGTGGCTCAGTGGGTTAAAGCCTCTGCCTTCGGCTCAGGTCATGTTCCCAGGGTCCTGGGATCGAGCCCCACATCGGGCTCTCTGCTCAGCAGGGAGGCTGCTTTCTCCTCTCTCTCTGCCTGCCTCTCTGCCTGCTTGTGATCTCTGTCTGTCAAATAAATAAATAAAATCTTAAAAAAATAAATAAAAATAAAAATAAGGGTATTTAAGTGCCCTAGAACCAGGAGTGTGTTGGGGGCAGGGTTCTCCCTCCTGTTCTGGAGTTGACCACTGGGGGCCAGTGGAAGACCAAGAGGAGCACCCAGGGTGCCCCTCAGCAGTGGGCCTGACCGCTCCGGGGCTTCCAGTCCTAACGCCGGCCCCTGGTCCACATCTGCAGTGCTGGGGAGGGTGAGCCCTGAGAGGCTGAGATTCTCCAAGTAAACTCTCGTGGAGTGGGGTTGGGTCTGCTCCAGAGAGAGGAGCCCAGTGGTCTGTCTGCTTAGGCAGGTGATGCTAATCAGCTCGGTGTGGCTTTTTGGTCGGGAAGGAAAGAAGCCTGGAGAAAGGCAGGAGCTGGCCAGGGGAGACTGAGCCCCCTGCATGTCCTCTACTTGTCCTGCCGGCTGGTGTGGCTAAGTGGATATGGAGGACAGGAGCTGAGGTCCCATAGGGCTGTCTGGTGGGGTGGGAGCCAAGGCGCCGTGTCAGGGATCGGACAGCGCGGAGACCCCAGGGGTTTATTGCATGGTGTCCCTGAGGAGCCACCCAGGGGCCATCAGGGCCAGTGCAGGCTGGCCAGAGAAGGGATGACCAACAGAGAGAGGACATCGATAGGGGAAGGCTGCATAATGGGCCACGGTCCGGTCCCTCCTGCCCCCAATACAGGAAGGGAGTCAGGCCCTAGAGGAGTGAGAAGGAGAGGGCCCTGGTCCCTGTCCTCTCTTCAGAATATAGGTTCTCTCTGTCCTCTGTCAGGTGCCCCAGGAGTCATTCTGGGTTATCAAGGCTTGTCCCCAAGGTACCAAAAAACTGATGGACTCTGCGTCAGAAGTTGTGAAGCAGCCTAGGGGAGATCTGAAAATAGTGGCAGCGAGAGATTAAGTTTTAAGTTTCTGTTTCTTGAGTAGAGGTTCTGCCATAATACAGTTCCAAAGTAAAATATTCAAGAAAAATATTATGTGTATAATAAAATGGAACTCGAATGGCTGAGTTTTTGTAAATGACTTAGCGGGGAAAACTAGGATTGACACAGCAATGACAATACTCTGATTACAGCTATGAGTAGAGATGATGGGCAAGGAGGGCCAGGGTGCCTGATCAAGAGGAGGGCAGTCAGGGTAGCCTTCCGGGAATAGGTGACTTTTAAACTGAAACACGCAAGGGGATGAGGAGGCATCCTGGGAATCCTCCCAGTGACTGGTGTGTGGGTGTTGTGGAAGGGGTCCTGTGAGTATTGATGGTGGCGGCTTAAGAATTTCTCATCAGGAGCACCTGGGTGGCTCGGTGGGTTAAGCCTCTGCCTTCGGCTCAGGTCATGGTCTCAGGGTCCTGGGATCGAGCCCCGAATCGGGCTCTCTGCTCAGCAGGTAGCCTGCTTCCTCCTCTCTCTCTGCCTGCCTCTTTGCCTACTTGTGATCTCTCTCTCTCTCTCTCTCTCTGTCAAATAAATAAATAAAATAGGAAAAAAAAGAATTTCTCATCAGTGCAGGGATAATACTGCCTTAGATTCTGATCGGCTAGGGCAGGAAAGAGAAGCACGGTGGATCTTCTACCAGTTAGAGTGTGAGTTGTATGGGCAGGGACCAGCTCCCCCCATCTCCTGTTTCAGCCTCCAGAGGGCCCATCTGCTGAATGAGTGATAGGGAGTGGAGGGGGCAGAGCTGCGGCAGGTGGGAATGCTGATGGAGAGGTACTGTCACCGCAGGAGCAGGCACTCGGTAGATGACAGTTTACTCTCTCCCCCTCTGCATCAGGAAAGTCTCCAGCCTGGGACCTGGTCTTTGGACTCCGCCCGCAGTGCTCCTTCCCAGGGCCTTAGCTGCAGTTATGCAGGGTCAGGGCATGTCCCCAGAGGACCCGAATGGTGTTGGACTTTTAAGATCTGCCCCCACCACAGGCAGCCCCCTCTGGCCTCCTGCTCCTTCCCCCAAATGCCAGCGCTGTGACACACCCTCTGGGTGGTAGGTCCGTGGGCCCCCAAAGCGCTATGGATGTGGACCTTGGAATGACAGGACCTGCTTCCCAGCCCTTCTCCTCCTCCACTTCCCACAAAGGCCTTTATCCAGAGACTGGATTTTGAATTTTCCGCCGCAGGAGATGTCAGGGAGCCGGTCTTGCGGAAGGGCCAGCGGTCCCCTCGGCCGCCGTCATCCCCGCACTACCCACCCCGCTGTCCGGGCCCAAACCCCAGCTGCCCGGGCGCACTCACCTCTCTCGGGTTCTCCGCGCAGGAAGCCTGGCGGCGGGCGGGCGGCAGCGGAGGGACGCGCGGCGGCCACGGCGGTGCGGGGACCCGGGTGAGGACGGCGGGGGCGGCGGGGACGGGCGGGGGGCGTGGTGCGGGCGGCCCTGCGCTGCGCTCGGCTCCCGCTCGCCCGCAGCCTCGGGAGAGGGTGAGGGGGCGGGGGCTCCTCCAGGGCCCCCGGGAGGGAGCGGCCTCCAGAACCACCGCGCTGCGGGTACCGAGGGGCCCGGGGGTTTCCTGCCCGCTGTTTATTATGGGTCTCTCGGGAGAGGGGATAGTGGAGCGGGGGGCGCAGGTGGCTGGCCTTGCTCGGCCAGATCTCAGACTGACAAGGACCGCCGGGGCCATGTGATCGCCCATAAACTTAACCCGAGTGGGCTGGACCGAAAAGCCAGAGCTTGGGAAGGGGAGGACTGGTCTGAGTGCGGCCACGACCCTTTCCCTGTCCCCAGGAACGTGCCAGGCCTGCCAGGACACGGGGCTCCTGCCTGACCTTGTGTGGTTCACTGCCCTCCTTGACAGAGGCCGAGGAGATGGGCTTTCCTCAGGCCCACTCTCTCCCTCAGCCGCCTGCAGAAGGGCAAGGAGGCGGGGTGGAGGGGGGAGAGCCGCCTGGGGCAGAGTTTCCAGCCTCCCACTGTGGCCCGGTGGCCCCGTGGGCCCGGTGTAACACAGGAGGTCAGCCGTTCACGGGTTCCTCCTCCTTTGGTCACTTCTCAGTTCTGTGTCTGCTTTTTCAGCCCATCCCTAAAGGATTCTGCAAAGCCGTTTGTGAAACAGTCATCATTAAAAGCTGACTTATGTAAACCTCTGATTAAATACTGTATATTAAAAGCGAAGGTAATACATACATAAAACCGGCCACTTCCTAATTATTTTTACTGTTTCTTATACTCTGAAGGTTATTTGCACCCACTGTATAGGGGTGTGTGGGGTCCTGTGACAGGGGCTGCTGCACATCCCTTCCAACCTCCCTCCGAGCTTCCTGACACCCTGTCAGCAGCTTGGAATCAGCCCTAGTGAGAGGATTGATACCACGGAAACTGGCAAATATTCCCAATCCAGGCTTGATGTATGTCTTCTTGAGGGTCTAGACTTAAGAGAACGATGGAGAAGATGTTAAGAGGCAGATTAAACATAAAAGTGGGTCTGGGGTGCCTATTAATGGCAGGTGTGCTGTGTTTGTAGCCAATACAATGTGAACAGTGGGGAAACTGAGGAAACTCGCTGGTCCTGCCTTGAGAACCATCGCATGACCGAGCAGCCATGCCATCATCCACCGGGGGGCGGGTGGGGTGGTGGTGGTGGTGGTGGTGGTGGTGGTGAAGTTCTGACATGCATCTTTGGCTTGTTTCACTTTCATCTTCCTGGCTAACATAAACGAAAATACGAACCAGCCTTCCTGCAGGGACGACACGCATCTGTGAGTGGCACGCATACGTTGGCTATAAATACACGTCTGGCAAAAATCAGTGAGAGCTTTCTCAGAGAAGCAATGGGATGTGTGGATTTTGCAACAAAATGTATTGCGCATTTTATTACTTGTAAGTTTTGTTATAGATCTTTATATCAGCAAAACTATTCACACACACATTCTTTCCTCTTCCCCCACTTGGTTGATAAACATTTGGCGGGATATTAAACGCTGGCTGGATGCTTCCCAAGGTTTGTTCTATCCCTCTCTCATTTTCTCACTTTGGTGTCCTACCCAGGGTGAGCCCCTCCTGTCCCAGAGATGATCCCACTTCTCTTTCCAGGCAGACCTCACACCTTGGCAAAGGACATGAACACCCGCTGTCAGTTGGCTCCTTCCCAGACACCAGGTCACACAGCTACCAGGCCAGGGCAGAGGGGGGCCTGGAGCTCAGGAGACGCATGATCTGGGGTGTCCCACTCAGCAGCAGGACCCTGGGGTGGCGCTCAGAGTGGGGAGCTTGCCAGGGTCGGGCTGCGAATGTGAACGAGGTGTCAGAGTTGGAACCCGCTGATGAAATCATGGATAGGACACGGGGAAGAGGGAAGAGAATATTGGATATCGTCTAGATGGGCAGATAGGACAAGATGGGGAACATAGAGAAGCTTTGGTGGGGGAGGATGGTGACCTCCATGCTGAGCCTTCTGAGGTGGCGGTTATCTCCGAGACATCCAAGCTGGGAACACAGGTCAGGTCTGGAGGTTCCAAGGAGAGGCCGGGGCTGGAGATGTCTGGAGCCTTCTGCGAACAGATTGTAATTAAAATTGTGGATGTGTATGAGCTTGTCTGGGGTGAGAGGAGGGAGTGATAAGAGGGCTGGGTGTACCTCAAAGTGAGCCATGCAGAGGACCCAGGCCACAAAGGGATGGGTGTGGTTACTGTGGAGTTAGGCAGAGGGGGGATGGTTCAAAAGGTCACCTTGGTGAATACCGTGAGGACTAAGTCATCCGAGGCAGGCAGCTTCCGACAACCCCCAAGGCCAGGTGTGTGCGCAGCTCGGCTAGCCCTGGGGGTGCGTGGAAGGGGAGGCCTCTAGGACCTAGCACTTTAGATTTTGTCTTTAATTTTATTTATATTCAATTAATTAACATAGTGTATTAGTTTCAGAGGTGGAGTTCAGGGATTCGTCAGCTGCACATAACCCCTAGTGCTCATTCCATCACGTGCCCTCCTTAATGCCCGTCACCCAGTTACCCCATCCCTTCACCCCCTCCTCTCCAGCAGCCCTGTTTGTTTCCGATGGTTAGGAGTCTCTGGTTTGTCTCTGATTTCATTATTGTTTCCTCCCTTCCTCTCTGCTCCTATTCTGTTTCTTAAATTCCACATATGAGTGAAATCATATACTTGTCCTTCTCTGACTTATTTTGCTTAGCATAATACCCTCTGGTTCCATCCATGTCGTTGCAAATGGCAAGACTTTATTTGTCAGAGAGAGAGCAAGCACAAGCAGGTGGTGTGACAGGCTGAAGGAGAAGCAGGCTCTCTGGCGAACAAGGAGCCTGATACGGAACTCGATCCTAGGACCCTGAGCCGAAGGCAGATGCTTAACTGACTGAGCTGCCCAGACGCCCCAAGATTTTATTTTTTGATGGCTAATATTCCACTCCTTAGCTTTCAGTGAGTCTGTGGAGAGCGTGAGTGAATGAACGAGGGGCTGGCAAGTGTGAGCCCTGAAAAGACGTTCCAGAGGGCAGAGATTCACGAGCTAAGTTCGAGGAGTGACAGGCCATGCGTCAAATCCCACCGAGGCCCCAGAGGAGGAGGCCGCTGCCCAGTTGGGTCCAAGCTCGCAGGTGGCAGCTCTCACTGAGCGGTCACGGGCCACAGAAGGGACAGGCAGAAGGGCAGGGAAGAGGGGACTTTCACAGTCCAGGGAGGGAGGAAGGAGACACTGAAGAGCTGCTAGACAGAACCGTTTGAAGAAAGATCTTGTCATGTGTGGGCAGGTCTATGCCAGTCTCCTTCTCTCCATCCGACTTAAGCATCTGAACTGAGGCCCCGGAGATCTAAATTCCAGGTCCGACCTTCCGAGTTGAGTAGCCTCGGCAAAACCCAAAGGACCAGCTGAAAGCTGAACTTCTGTCACGAGATGAATCCCACACCAAAATGGGATCCAGCTCTTCCAAGGTGAAAATAAATGCGAGTCTGGGGAAAAGCCATTGCAGAGTGAGCCCGAAAACCTTGCTCTTTTGTGTTCTGTGACCTGGAGGCAAAGGGAGATGTGGGTTCCGGCGGCCGGGAAGGCTCTCTGGGGTGAAGCCGGCGCCCGGAGAGCGCTGAGACCCCCTGAGATCCCCCCGGCCACCATGGCCTGTCCAATGCCACCAGCCCCGCCCTGTGAGAAAAACCAGGACTCGAGTCTCTGCCTTTCCGTTTTATTACCAACCTGCCCTCGTGTTCCAGAATGAATGGCTATTTAGTACACAACCCCAAGCACTCCTACAACTGGTCTTGTTAACAGTCCCATTTCTTTCTCAGTATATTAAATCAAAAGAAAAAAATATCTTTAAAAAAAAATCACCAGGTTTAGTACATCCCAGAAAGAGCACCTTTACTAAACAGAAAACGTTTGTCAGGAATCCGACCAAATACACAAAGCAGCAGGTAAGATTCCTGAGAGAAAAGACAGACTCCCAATGGAACATAAATAGATCCCCCTCGAAGTATATATATTTCACAGGAGTGTGTACATATGTAATATATTAAAGGAAATTTGGTTTCTACCACAAGAAGTTATTCAGAAATAAAAAATCAGTCTCTCATCTGAGACTGGGGAAGGGGAGAGGCGGCAGCCACGTTACCAAGCAGGCCTATGACCCACTCCTGCACATGCTTCCCCTCCATACACGACGCCCGCTTGCTGGGAGGGGGCCGAGCTGGGCACTCCTCTCTGCCGCGGCCCCTACCCCCAGAAGATCCAGTGTTTGTAGGAGAGAGAGCCAGGGAAGGCAGGTCTCCACGGGGCCTCCAGAGCCCACCGTACGGAGCCCAGGAGCTGGCCGCCGGTGGTGGGGAAAGCCCGAGGCCACCTGCCCTGGGGTAAAGTGGAACAGCTTGGGACCCCAGGAAATATTGTGGCTGCACTCCTGGTTTTCAGCAGCAATCCTAATTCTGACGTCTCCCCGAGGTCCTCGAGCTCTTTGTAGTTTGGCCAGTCTGGACTTCTCCTAGGATCAAATGGCTTTTAGGAAGAGGACATGGAGTTTCCAGAACGACTAGGGCTTGGCCATGGGAACGCGTGTTTGCACACACACAAGCACAAGTGCCTTAAGAGAGGTCGACAAGTTGTGAGTGTTCTGCCGGGACGCGCTCAAGTAGTGTCTACTGTGGGGTCAGTTGTGTCACTGTATTCTGAGTGTCCCCATGCTGAAGTGGATTTGTTCAAAAGACAGCAGTTGCTGGAGGCTACACATACAGAAGGCGCGCGCGTGCGCACACACACACACACACACACGCACGCACGCACATGGGAGTGTAATCCTCTCAGGGCTTGGCACAGTGTTTTCATTAATTGAACAAGTGGGAGAGATGCCCAGGAACCCCGGTCCGCATTCTAAACCCCTTCCCGGCACCACAGGCAGACAGAAGAAAAGGCCATCATAATTAGAAGGTGAGTCAGTCGCTGGAAGGTTCAGAAGCCACCGGCCCAGATGAGTCACACGCAGCCGTACTCATACCACACCGTCTGCGGGTCCCCACCAGGCTCGGGGGACGCCGGCGTGCTCTTCAAGCTGCTTCCGTGGCTGAAGTCCTCGGGGGCCCGGCTGGGGTGGGGAGCCAAGTCAGGAGACCTCCCCGGGCTCTTGGCGGGGAGCCCCTCACTGTGGCCTTGCCTTGGGACCCCGTCACCCTCGGAGAGGCTGAGCGGCCCGCGGACAGGGGCGATGGTGGCCACCCCTGCCGCATGGGGGGACGTCTGGGCTTTGGTCCTGGTGGCCTGGGCTGCGGCTGGGGGGAAGTGCTGGGTCTGGGAGCTGCTGCTACCGCTGCAGGCTCCAGCGGCGATGGCCGGGGCGGTGGCGGACTGCTGCAGGGGGGCCAGCCTCTCCTCCTTTGGGGGGGCCAGTGAGAAGCGCCTCACATCCGGGGGCCGGCTGCGGGAGCCTGGGCCCTGACCAGAGCCGCCAGTCTTTCCCACAAGTGGGGTCCGCTCCCGGGTCAGGCTGTGGGAGCCGGGGGGTGTGGGGCTTTGCAGGACATGGCTGCCCGTTTCTCTGCCCCCTGAGCTGTCAGGAACCCCCAGCTTCTGAGGGGCTTCCTGTTTGCAAGCCTCTGGCCCGCTGGCCCGGAGAAGGTCGGCAGAGGCGAGGCTGAAAGCCCGGCTCAGAGACGCGCTCCGGCTGGCAGGCGTGTGGGATGTCGGGGGCATGGCAGCCTGCCGGGGTCTGCCCAGAGACAGGCTCTGGGGAGGCTGGACCTGCCTCGGGGGGCCACTGGGCAGGGCCTCAGCCTCAGCAGCTCTGAAGCTTGGTTTCACATACTGCCCGGGCTTCGGGAGCTTCCCCTCAGAGGTGCTGATGGCCATCTTGATGGTGGGGGCCACAAAGCTGGTGGGCATCTTGGCCCCTTCTTTCCTGGTAGGTGGTCCTGGCTGGCCTCCAGTGGCTGGGAGATCGCTGGCCTTCCTGAAGTAGTCACTCAGCAGGTCATCCCGGCAACTGGGAGCATCCTACAGGGAGGAAAGGAAGAAGTGAGAGGTGGCCACGAGGGCCAGGCCGGTGCTGGGACAGCCCCCACCCCAGGATGTCCCCTGGGCAGTGCAGGTGGCCAGGGCAGAGGTTTTTTGGCTCCTGCTCGGCCTCTTCGAGGTCTAATGTCGCCCCGCCACTCACACACCCCCCCGGTCAGGCTTCGGGGGCTATACAATGGCTCACCAGGGCGAGAACCGCAGACGTCACTGTGGCAGCCCCCAACTTCACAAACAAGCGCACATACCAGACAGGAGAAGACTTCCCGCAAAGCCCATCCACGCTATGGAAAGGTTGGGGCTGAAAGCCTGACCACAGCCAACTGTCCCCATCCGTTCTTCTGTCCTACCAGGCAGGGCAGGGGGAGCAAGCCGACCCATAGCGCTGTAGTCAGCCCACCACGCTTAGACACACCCCAAAGGTTTTGTCTGGGGCCACTGAGGAAAGGGAGCAAGAGCGGCTCTTAAAAAGCCAGAACCCTCCCTGCCGCTCAGACCACTGCCCCTTGAGAGGCAGGCACGGTGGGGGTGGGTGGGAGCCACAAACACAGACTGCCCAGGGCCGTGGGGCTGCCTGGGGGGAACCGAGGGTGAGGGCAGGGGATGGCTCGGATCCACCAGCCTGCTCCCCTCAAGGGCTGGGCTTCCCCTGGCCGGTGAACCGATGTCCTCTCCACCACCCTGCAGGCACAGAGAGCCACCAGAGGCCAGGGTCTATGACGCCGCTCGGTAACTTCAGCCTCCTGTCAGGACCTCAGAGCCAGGAGGAGCCAAGCAGAGGTTCCTCCTTAGGCGGACAGATTCTGAAAACCCAGGAAAGGAAGTACATTCATGTGGCAGGTGGGGGTGGGGAGAGCTGAGCTCAGAAGCCATCTGCACCTGCCAGCAGCTCCTGGCCCCTAGAAACATCTGGATGCTCAACTTGAGCGAGGCACACTCTGCTATCTGATGCTCGGTGAGGCCTCAGATTTTGGTGGAGTGTGTGCTAAGACCTTCCACTGTTAACACTGATGGGAAGCCTTTCTCGAGTGCCAGGCTCTGTGCTAAGAACGGTGGGTATAATCACCAAGAAGCCAAACCCTCCCCTCATTGTCAAAGCAGCCTTGCAAGGTTAAGTTGGACTGAAACAATCTCTAGCCCGTGAGGAAGCTGCAGCCTCAGGGTTGCCACAGGACCCACATCTAGAGAGCAGACCAGCGATGAACACCTCCTGCTGCGTGACGTCTGACTGCAGTGGCTGACGGCGCCACGTGGGTCCCCGTGGCACATTTTTAATTCTCCATATGCACCCTCAAGGGGCCACCCCCTCTGGCTACCCAGGAGCCCATTTTGAGACACCCCTCTCCTGGCATCATCAATATCCAGGGAGGGGCGGCCCGGGTGGGGCAGGCTGTGACTTCGCTGGGGCGGGGCGGGGTCAGGTGCATGGGGTTGGCAGGGGTCCGCATCCTGGGCAGAGAGGTAAGCGTGGCTCTCCAGGGCCACATGGCAGCCCCCAACATGAGCTGACACCATGCAAGGTTATTTCGGGCTTGTTTAGGCTGTAAAGGGACAGGTGAAATTATGGAGCATGAGTGAGGAGCAGTGCGAGGGACAGGTCCGAGCTGAACAGGGTGGGCCCTGTCGCTTTGCACAGAACTGCCCCCGTCCCCAAAATCTGCAAAGGTAAGCAAACTCTCTGTGACAGGTACATAGTCAGAAAAGAGTGGGGAAGGAAAGTCTCCCAAGTGCAGGCAGCCCTGCTTTCTGGACTGTTTTCACTTATTCCACCAGATCGGGGCTTCTCGGTGTGGGACGTCTGGACACACGCTGACAGCCAGAGCCTCATCCGGGAAGCCAGGACAGCTGCAGATTCTCCGGGAGCCCCAGCTCAGACCCTCGGAGCCCGAAGCTCCCGGGGCAGCCTGTGTCCTGGCAAGGCCACCAGGTGAATATGGGAACCACTGAGCAGACCCTAAACTTCCTGAAAGAAGCAGGGCTTTTGTCTGGTTTCTCCAACTCCCAGCGCATAGAGTAAGTGGTTGCCAGATGGAAATATCAAGGGAGGGAGCGCAGGGACCACGTTTTCCATTTCCTTTCAGGGCCAACCATGAGACCGCACTAGCAAGTGCGCCACTTGCCATTCACTGGTTTGCTCTGGTTTTCGAGAGGAGGCACTAGGCACGCCGCGTCACACACAGTAGGTGTTCAGTAAACAGCTACTGAACGAGAGACTGTGTTCCCCCACGGCCTGCTGACGGGGCTCACAGAGCTTACCATGCAGCTAAGGCAAGTTCAGCGGTCGAAGGAGAATGAGACGGAATCCTGGAAGCATTAAAAAGCCTTAAAAGAGCTCAACTGCAAGACGGCATGTTTGTGTACCCAGTAACGCAGCGGCTCACACGACTGCAGTCAGGCACAGAGTGCAAAAGACACGCCTGTCGCTTCAGAAAAGCTGAACTGAGGCCCTGAAGAGGGCACAGAGGGTGGGGACCCTCATGCACAGGACATCAGGGGTCAGAGCCGCAGAACACAGGCCAGCAAACTCCAGCTGTGTGGCTCAATCTGTTTGCCACAAGTTCTTGCATGGCCCATGAGCTAAGAATAGCTTTTATGTTTTTAAATGATCGAAAAACTGTTTAAAAAAGTAACAGCCATGGGGTGCCTGGGTGGCTCAGTCCTTCAGTATCTGCCTTTGGCTCAGGTCATGACTCCAGGGTCCTGGGATGGAGCCCCGAGTTGGACTCCCTGCTCCGCGGGAAACCCTTTCCCACTCCCCCTGCTGGAGTTTCCTCTCTCAATGTCTCCCTCTCTCGGTCAAAAAAAGAAAATCTTCAAAACAAACAAAAAACCACACACACAAACACCCAGCCTTACGTGACCCATGAAAATTATACGAAATTCAAATGTCAACGTCTGTGAGTAAAGTTTTGTGGGCCCACGGCCATGCCCGTCTGCTGAGAGATGGGCTCCGTCTGTGTTCTCACGGCAACGGCAGAGGTGAGCGGTCGACTAGAGATCTTATGACCGGGAATGCCCAAGACGTTTACTCTCCAGCCCTTTCCAGAAACAGTCTGCCGACCTCTGCTGGTGAAGGCTCAGGGTGAGTGGGTAATTCAGAGCTTCACCACAAAATGTACTGTGAGATCCTCACCCTGACAAGTCGGGGGCTGGCCCTATATTGAGAGAAGCTCCTGCGTTGGGTGGGGGGGGCACACCCCATCCCTGCTCTCCGTGCTGGCAAAGAACTCCTGCCGGCTCACTCCACAGATGGAGCCAACTGCCCCTGGGGTCCGGGGCTGGTGGCCAGTGCGTGTGGCTTGCCGGCTGGTGGGCATCCTTCTCCACCCACGCCAGCTCTGCACCCAGGCCATGGCACCCCTGCCCCGGCCCCTTCTATGCCTCTGCTGTCAAGGTCTCTGCCCCGGGTCCCAACTACAGGGAGAGGGAGGGGGAAGAGAGGCACGCCGTGTCCCAGCCCTGGGCCACTCACAGGGGTCGGGGAGCTCCGGTTGCTCTCCTCCAGAAACTCCTCCAGGGTGACCATCTCACTGCTCGGCGAGGGAGAGCAGGGCCGTCCCCCTGCGTGGGGCTGTGCGGCGCCTCTCTTCTGGACGCTGTCCTGGGGGAGAGGCCCGTTCCAGGGTGGGGGGTACTCCTGGCGGCCGAGGGCGGTGCGTCCCGGGGTGCTGGCATCCCGTGGCAGAGCAGCCGTGTCCCTGCTGGGGATCAGGTCTTCGCTGCTGAAGCTCTCGGACCTGCCGTGGAGCTGGTCGGAGGAACCTGGGTGGTGGGGTGGGGCAGTATAGAGGCACACATCTGAGTCTCCCTCCCCTCTCTTGCCTGCCTTCAGGGGGGCTCTGGACTGCCTTGGGTTCACCCAAAACAGAGAGAACCCTGGTGGAGAACCCGGGCGCACTCCTCCCAGGCTGGGATTTTGACAGTAACAACGTTTAGGAGAGGGGCGCCTGGGTGGCTTGGTTGGTTAAGTGTCTGACTCTTGATCTCAATCTCAGCTCAGGTCGTGATCTCAGGGCTGTGAGTTCAAGGCCCTTATTAAGCCCACTTAAAAAAAAATTTTTTTTTTTGAGAGCTTCAGAATTTCAGTCTGGCATTTGTTATTTTTATTTATATTCAATTAACATATAGTATGTTATTAGTCTCAGAGATAGAGGTCTGTGATTCATAGTTGTACGTAACACCCAGGGCTCATTCCATCACATGCCCTCCTTAATGCCCATCACCCAGTTACCCCATCTCCCTAAGCCCCGCTCCAGCAACCCTCAGTTTGTTTCCTATGGTTAACAGTCTCTTATGGTTTGTCTCCCTCTCTGAGTTTATCTTGTTTTATTTTTCCCTCCCTTCCCCTCCGCTCGTTTTTTTCTTAAATTCCACATATTGAGTGAAATCATATAATTATCTTTCTCTGATTATTTTACTTAGTATAATACCCTCTAGTTCCAGCCACGTCATTGCAAATGGCAAAATTATTTGTTTTGATGGCTGAGTAATATTCCCTTGTATATCTCCACCACATCTTCTTTATCCACTCATCTGCTGATGGACATCCGGGCTCTCCATAGTGTGGTTATCGCAGACATCACTGCTCTGGACATTAGGGTGCAGGTGCCCCTTCGGATCATGACCTCTATGTGTTTGAGGTAAATCCCTAGTAGTGCAACTGCTGGGTCATAGGGTAGCTCTATTTTTAACTTTCTGAGGAACCTCCGTACTGTTTTCCAGACTGGCTGCACCAGCTTGCCTTCCCACCAACAGCGTAGGAGGCTTCCCCTGTCTCCGTCTGGCATTTAAAAATAAAGTAACTTGAGATAAAAGTGGAGAGCTCCTGGTGAAGTTTAAGTGACTATCTAATATTCATCACTATGAGGCCCCACGCCTGTCAGGCGTCATCCATCCACTGAACGGTTATTTAGGCCTGCTACATGCTAGCGTCTTCCACGGGCTGGACAGGTGCATGCTAAGAGAAAAAAAATCTTTGAAAAGCTTCTAGTCTTGGGACAACATACAAGTCCTTTTCAAATGCACAGAAATGTTCATTAAGACAGACGATACCGTGCACTATAGCGGTTAAAACATGGAAAGAATCAGAATGGTGCAGCAGTGCTCTCTGGCCACCCCAGACTCCTGGTCCTAATGACCGCCCCACTCTACAGATGAAGTAGCTTGGATTCAGAGCAGGGGTGCTGGGCCCCGGCGCCCCGGGCTGGGCGGGGGTAAAGGGATCCACTCAGACACCCAGGTCTGGGCCTGAACCCGCATGACGTGGACCATACGTGCAAACGCGTGAGGCATCAGAGAAGCCTGTGTGTTTGCTCGAAGTATAAAAATAAATGAGCCCAGAAACAAAGACCCAAATACAACAAGAAGTGCATGGAAGCCAAGGCTGACCTACCTTTCAGGTTGAGAGGTGAGCTGTCGCTGGATGCGTTCCGACTGCTCTCCAAGCTGTCTGGCCGGGACACTGGAAGGGAGGGACACTCAGCCTGCATGGCCAGGGGCAGGTGGGCCCCCCACCAAACCATCTAATCTGAGAAAAGCTGCGTAACAAAGCCGCTCTACGCTGAAGTTAAGGCAATGTCCTCGGGAAGGACGGACTCTGGGGTTCTCTATGTTCTCCCTTCAGGGGATCCAGCTTCACCAACGTGGGTGTGAGGCACAGCATCCCACAGGCGATCCAGAAACAACAACTAGCTTTGTTTTTATTAGCTCTAGCGCTAGGGACTCTGGCACTGCAAGCAGAGTGGAGAGAAGGGAGGCTCGGTGTGAGTCAACAGCTGAGATGGGAGGACTCACTCCCATGACGGCACAGAGCTTTCTGGAACCGGTGAGACCCGGTGAGAGTGGGAGCCAGGCATCTGTGGGCTGCACACATGCACATGTGCACAAGGGGGTGTGTGCCTGCACACGGGGCACCTTCACTCCAGTGAGCTGCAGGGGCCGGTACAGGGAACCGGGGCGGGGGGACGGGGTGGGGGAGAGCTGGCTTTCCCTGATCACTCATGGTCCCTCAGCTCCTTGCTTCCCCATCTCAAATGCACATCTACCGGCGAGGGGAAAATCGACCTGTACAGGGATAAGGGCCAGAGAAACCAGCCCTTGTGGCCGGTGCCGGTGTGCGCCCGATGCGGCGTGTGGTAGCTCTCAGGTCACAGGCTGAGCCAGCAGGAGGGGCGGCTCTACCCCTGCAAAGGGCAGCTGCCCCTTCAAGGCCAGTAGACCTGCTTCTCCTGATCCGCTCTTCCGGGAGCCCAGTACCAGCGTCTGTCCTGCGGGACCAGGAACCCCTGGGGGACAGGGACTGCACTTCCATTATCCCTGCATCCCCTCAGCACACAGCTGGTGTTGGGTCGAGCTGCACGGAGACCTGGAGACAGGCCAACATGTAGATGCTCTGCTCCTCATGCCCTGGGGACACTCTCCTGACTGGGTCTACAGGGCGCTGGGTTCCCAAGTGCCGATGCACTCTGCAAAGAGCAGGCATCTGGAAAACTCCTATTAGCAAACGGGGTTTGGGGAGGAGCCAAAAAATACTTAAGTTTTCATGAAAAGCGTAAAAGCAGAGTAAGTCTCCTCTCTGGGAGGGGAAAAAAAGACAAAAAAATGCACATCTCTCTTTTAAAAGGAATGAAGTTTCATTAAGAGAAAAGGATGATACAAATCAATAGGACCCAAAGCACTTTTTTTTCTTTTTAAAGATTTTATTTGAGAGAGAGAGAGAAGGGGCGGAGAGCATGGTGGGAGGGAAGCCAAGGGAGAAGCAGGCTCCCTGCTCAGCCCAATGCAGGACTCGATCCCAAGACCCAGAGATCAAGACCTGACCCTTAACCAAAGGCAAGACCCTTAACCGACTGGGCTACCAGGAGTCCCCTAGCCCCCAAAGCACTTTTGCTTTTCCTTCTTTTTCCTGTTAAGAAAAGCTCAAGGAATCAGAGTACTTAGGAAGAAAACCCCTCAGTGGTCAGCTCTTGGAGCACCAATCTGGCTCCTCAGGGTGCCTTAACAGAGCACGGGGGCCAGTAGCCCCGGGTGTGCCCCCCGCCCCTTAGTGTGAAGACACGAGGGCCCGTGCATTAAACTGTTCTGCCACAGAGCCTGTATTTTCTCAGGCCAAGTGCGGTGTCCGTATCTATCCAACACCAGCACCACAGAAGGTTTAAGACAATGGCCGGGGGAGGAGGGGCGCCTGCGCGGCTCAGCCCGTTAATGCCTCCCTTTTGATTTCAGCTCAGGTTGTGAACTCAGGGTCGTGAGACGGCGCCCCGAGTTGGGCTCCGCGCTCAGCAGGGAGTCTGCTTGGGATTCTCTCTCCCTCTCCCTCTGGCCCACTCACCCCCAACTCATGCTCTCGCTCTCTAAAATAAATCTTAAGGGGTGCCTTGGTGGCTCAGTTGGTTAAGCGACCACCTTCAGCTTGGGTCATGATCCCGGAGTCCCAGGATAAAATCCCCTATCAGGCTCCCAGCATAGTGGGGAGCCTGACTCTGACTTCCTCTGACTCTTCCTCCTCTCATGTGCTCTCTTTCATTCTCTTTCCCCAAATAAATAAATAAAATCTAAAAAAAAAATAAATAAATAGGGGCGCCTGGGTGGCTCAGTGGGTTAAGCCTCTGCTTTCAGCTCAGGTCATGATCCCAGGGTCCTGGGATCAAGCCCTGCATCAGGCTCTCTGCTCAGCGGGGAGCCTGCTTCTTCCTCTCTCTCTCTGCCTGCCTGCCTACTTGTGATGTCTGTCGGTTGAATAAAATAGTATCTTGAAAATAAATAATGTTTAAAAAAAAGAAAATGACTAGGGTGGGAGACCACGCTAGCCCCTACATTTATTGTTGATTAGAAATAAACAGAACTCGAGGCGCCTGGGTGGCTCAGTGGGTTAAGCCTCTGCCTTCAGCTCAGGTCGTGATCTCAGGGTCCTCGGATAGAGCCTTGCATCACGCTCTCTGCTCAGTGGGGAGCTCACTCCCCCCCCCCCCCGCCGCCTACTTGTGATCTCTGTCAAATAAATAAAATCTTAAAAAAAAAACAAAACCAAAAACAGAACTCACTGTGAGTTCTGAGGGTTTTTATTTTTAAAGAATTATTTTCCCACCCTACCAGGACTTTTTTTTTTTTTCAAAAATCATTAAAACCCAAAGCAGCTTTTAATTTTTGAGAAGGCTGGTATATGATTCACTGTTTCCCTTCTGCAGAAACTTACAATATACAGCCAAGTCAAATGGCCGAATGCTTCTAACAATTTCTAAGACCACACACATCTCAGAGCTACTCTAGACAATTAAAATCCAAGTGAGAACAATGAGAGGCCTCCCTGCCGCCAATGCTCCCAGTGAGGTCAGCAAAACCTCCTGGCAAACCTCAGGGGCATTTTCAAGCAAGGGGAGTTGGAACCTGTGGAAGTGGGATACTCTTAAGGTGATGAGTTCCCTGTCATGGGAGGTATGGAAGCAGAAGTCACATGCCCAGGCCCCTGGGGAGGGTGGAAAGGATCCTGGAGGAGCTGCGGCCCTCTGCATTCCCATTCAACGCAACAACGTCACGTCTGTTTTCCACACGGGACTGAGCTCGAAAGAAAAACACTGCTAATGAAACCCAGTCTGAGATGCCGGGCCCAAGGGCGCGAGGCACTGAGCACTCACCGTACGGCCTGTGGTTGAACTCCAGCTCCAGGGATGGGTCACAGAGGCTGTCATCTGAATTATAGCCTATGGTGGAAGTAAGGTCACTGGTTAAGATAGGGTTTTCTGGAACACTCTGAACAACTACAGACTCTTATTTAGGAAAAGTACATTTTTATTTGTCCTTTGACAGGACAATCCTGCTTCTAGAAATCAACTCTGGGGGTGGGGTGGTTGAAAGGATCGCGATGTGGGCATTTTCATTAGTATGGAGCTAGAAAAAGACTAAGAACGATCTCCATCATATATGCCTGGGGGAAAAAAATCAAGGTGTGTAGATTTTGTTTATTTATTTATCATGTTTTTGCTTTTGAGTAGCCTCCACGCCCAATATGGAACCCAACACAGGGCTTGAACTCACGACCCTGAGATCAAGACCTGAGCTGAGATCAAGAGTTGGACGCTTAAGCTACTGAGTCACCCAGGCACCCCTATTTTGGGTTTATTTTTACAGAAAGAAATACCGGGAGTATAAACAAGGAACTAAGAAAAAAGCTTATCCAGAGGGTGTTTTTGGGAATGGAGTTGCGGGGACCAAGGGGAAGAGGGGGCACCGAGTATACCTTTTCATGTAATTCAGGGTTTCGAATATTTTTGGTTTGGTTATTTTACACATTAAAACACACAGGGTTTAATTTACAAAGAAAAAAGTCTAAAGCTAAAAACAGGAACAAAGCTTATTGTGTCAAACTGTTAATGTTATCAGAGAGAAACACTGATCTGCAGTGAATTTTTAATGTAAAACTCTGTGAGAGCATCCTTAGTGAGATACAATCCAAGGACTAAAAAGAACTACAAAGAAAACACTGCTTACTGAATTTATGGTGACTGGTAGCACTGGTAGGATTACTTTTTAAACCATTATTGCAGGGACGCCTGGGTGGCTCAGTGAGTTAAAGCCTCTGCCTTCGGCTCAGGTCATGATCCCAGAGTCCTGGGCTCGAGCCCCGCATTGGGCTCTCTGCTCAGCAGGGAGCCTGCTTCCCCTCTCTCTCTGCCTGCTCTCTGCCTACTTGTGATCCGTCGAATGAATAAATGAAATCTTAAAAAAAAAAAAATAAACCATGATTGCATATTTTCAGGGGAAAAAATGTTTCAGGAGACAGGCATTCTGTAAAGCAAAGGACATGCAAATGTGAAATCCTGCAATGTTAAATCTGTATTGGAAATGGACACAAACCAGTAATATATATCTGTCCTCTCTTCCTTTACTGAAAGGGCCTAGAAGCAAAGGCAACTCCATAGGGCCCAGATCCTGTTTGTTAAATTCTGCTCTCAAAGAAACCAGAATGACTTAAAAAACGGCTGATTCTAAGGGGGTTTCCTTCCACTGAAGCTGGCTATGTGCCCACTGGACGTGAACGCGGGAGTGTGAGCATGGGCTGCTGGGAAATCCCGTGGCCAGGGGAGGGTCTGCAGCGGTGACCGACTTTCCCATGGGCTCTGCAGGTGTTTCTAGAAGTGTTTCTAGGCTCGGACTCTGGTTTAGGAACGGGACCTAGGCTGACACAGCCCATGGGTTAGTCTGAAGGGCTGGCCTTGAGCCACACAGGCCGCCAAAGTCTGGGGGGAGATGGGAGTCCCCAGCCCACCCAGAGACCAGACAGGGCTTCTGTACCCCAAGCCCAGATAGAAGGGGGAAGGGAAATGCTCACTGTCCATCCCAGCTGGTACACGGCCCCGTTCTCCTGACCCCCAGCAGCGAGCGACTTGCTGCTTCCAGGGTCAAGCCAGGAGCAGAGAAGGCCTGCGTGGCCGCCCTGTGCTCGCTCCTCTCCTCTCCTCAGGTGCACCCCGAGGATGGGGACCCTGTGCACTCTACCTGTCAAAGCAAGGCTCTGCGCAGCCAGGTTTCAGGAGTCGAGCTGGGGGGTGCGATGATGAAATGCAATCACCCTTCCCAGTTCTGACTCCCGACACCTGAGAGGCACCCCTCCCGGCTCCGCCAGCTGTGGCCTCGGATACGCTCATGTCTCTAGTCACACGAGGGATGTCTTTTTTAGTCTGAGGCTTGATCTTCCTTTCTGTTCGCGTAGTTTAGATTCCCAAGCGCCTTTCCCTTCACTGCTCTCGCTCACAGCATCCCGTTCCTGTTCTGTGGGGCGAACGTGTCACCTCGCCCGGACCAAGCCAACGACAGACACCGCACGGTGGCCGTCTCTGTGCCGCATGTCGGGTGACTCTGCGGCCCCGCACTCATTTGGGTCACTGCTATTGGATGCTGGGGGGTCCCTGAACTTTCAGAGGCTTCACTTGACAAGATCTGACTGAGCCGCTCTGTGGGGAATTCCTCAGGCTTATCAGATCCCGTGAAGAACACTTTAACCTCGTGTCCGAAGGTGCGACCAGGCACAGCTGCTGGCCCCTGGGAGAGGCTCGCTGTGTAAACCCTTCCCCGGATCCCCTTGTTCTCAGCGAAGGAGCCCTGCTTCCCGCTCCCCCAAGCCATCTCCAGGTTCAGAGACACGTCACGTCTCCTCCACAGAGAATAAGCCTCCAAACTCCTACCAACGTGGGTTAGGGCATTGCCTGCTTTTAGCGCAAACTGTGGTTCACGTCCCTTCCGGAGCTACTTAGTGCCACCGATTCCTGAATGGGGGTGGTGAGAGCCGCTTAGGATCGGGCTGCTAGGGGGTGAGGTTGTCCGCCCCACGCCACACGGCTGACGGGCCGAAGCTGGGCCGACGGGACAACAAAGCAGGTCTACAGCCTCAGCGGCCTGCTGACCACCTGTCTCTGCAAGCCTGGGCTCTTCGGGAAGGACCCGCGACTCACCTTTGGTGCGGCCTGGGTGCCGGGAGAGGGAGGTGGAGCTGGAAGGGGTTGTAGTGATGGCTGAGGTTGAACAGGTCCGGGAGCTCAGCTCCGAGGGCCAGAGCCTCATGGCTGGGTCAGCGGAGGCATCCGTGCGGTCAAGGCTGCCTCTGTGCGGGGACCCTTGCTTTGGTTTTAGGTCCCCAGGGCCTGGGGCAGAGAAGGACATTGAGAAACAGAGTGGCACAATCCTGTGCAAGGCTGGGCTGCCACACCAAGGTCTAGAAGCAGGGGCACCGGGGGTGCACGGACCACAAGGACAGAAGCCGGGCTGCGGTGCTGACAGGAGGTCCCTGGCTACAGGCCTGTGGTGGGAGGTGGGGGCAGAGAGGCTGGCCCCGGCTCCACGCATGGGTCAGACTGGGGACCCTAAAAGGCTGGGACAGGAGAAGGACTCAAGAGGAGGAACCAGCTGTTGCCAGAAGGCCACCACGTGAGCTGTGGGCACATGTGTAACTCGGATGCCCGATTATAAAGGATCCTGATGAAGTCTGCTTAGGGTTTCACCAGGCCTGCAGCCAACGTCCCGGAGGTCCAGGAGAGACGGATGGACGGACAGACGTGCATCCTGCCAACTAGCTTCATTTAGGATTTGAGAAAGCAGCTTACCCCTACACTAACAATCACTTAAGAAGTCTGAACCTCTGTACGAGTGTTTTTCCATTTCTTGTGCTCGTCTGCAATCGCTACATTCTCTACCCTGAACACGTACTCCCATTAAAACAAATTTTTTCTGTAAAAACATTAAAAAAAGAAAGCAAAAAACTCTCCCACTGCCTAGTAGTAGGAATGGGGCCAGGCTCTCTCAATGGAAGATACGTGTGCGGCCGGAGCCCTGAGCATAAGGACAGCACTGTTTTGTACAAAGTCCTCCTCCAGGCACCCCAAGGCTGGGACCCAGTGCCACGACCTCCTGAGGGGCTGATCCCGCTGGCCCTTCAGCCACTCGGGGGTCTGCACTCCCTGGGACGTTTTCAATGCCCAAATCTTAAAACCTGAAACCAAGGCAAAATTTGGATTCTGGAAGATACCCTTGATGAGAAGCAAGATTCAAGTCTGGAGCAATGAGTCGGGACAAGCATCCAACAGGTGCAGTTAAAATGAGGAGCGGAGGGCAGGTGGAGGGGAGCAGACAGCACGGATGGCAGAGAAACAGGACGAGGCCGACAGCATGCTGGCGAGACGGGGTCCCTGAGGACCGGGGCCATGGGTGCCCAGGGTCCCTGAGGCGAAGCATAGGACACGAAGCCAGTGCCACATCAACCGACTTCAACAGCTTAATCGGTATGTATCTGTCCGTACGGTTACCTTGTTTTTGTGGTGACACTGGCTTTCCACCGACAGCACGGCTAACAATCTCTCCCTTGAATTTAAAATAAATTTAAGTGGTAACAGTGAGTCAATTCAAGGGAAAACATGTACGTGAACCACACAGGTGGACACAAAGATGTGGCAAAACTCAGAAGATGGCATGAGAACGACAGCAGACAGCGCAGTAGCTAAAGGCCTCTGTTGACCAGTGTTCCCCCTGCTCGGGGCGTGAGCGGTGTGTGGACGGGCTTTCTGTCCATGACCGTCTAACGCCCACATCCAAGAGGTCAGAGAGCCACTGCGCAGTCATAAAACTTCATTCTGGGCTGACCTCTGGCTTGGCAACATCGATTCAAATATACAAACTGCTGGAACACAGCCATAAATCCTTCGGGACCCAGAGCACGTCTACAAAGGGCCTTGACAGCAAAAACCACAACTCAGTGCTCTGATGGAGGAGGAAAGGACAGCAGCTTTAAATTCAGCTGCTTAGAAGTCTTCAAAAAATACAAAAATCTCACTTGACAGAGGCCGTCTATTTTAGGAAGCAAAGCAACAACTGACCAGTTCTGCTTCACACACGGGTGCGACACAGGGCTGCGGGTGCGAGCGTGGGGGGGCGGCACGCGGCCGCCGGACTTACTTAGCACGGACATCCTGGCCCACGGACCTGTGCGCGGATGTCCCGAGGCTCCCTACAACTGTGCTGTGCTGCAGAAATGGTCCAGAGGGTGTGACAACTCATCTTCTCTTTTGAAATCAGAATCCACGCTGGCTACTTTAAACTTGGCTTGGAATTGGGATCAGGAGGAGGAGTCCACTAGGGGTCATCAGGCCTTTAGGTACTTTTTTTTTTTTTTTTTTTGGTTTGTTTGGAGTTCAGAAATGAAGGAGGATGCATGATGAAAACACATGATAAAGGAAAAGGATTAGAAATCCCCAATTTCTGAAAAAGGGACAGGCTCGTTAGGAGAGGATGGGATGTCAGAGGAAGACCAGAACCGCAGGCGTTTAGAGAGAGTCGGATGGGCCGTTGGAGACTTGTCTTTGTCCTTGCTTTTGCTTCTCAAAAAGGGACTCTTTTTGCGCTGAGTTGCTAAATGGTTATTCCCCGGATAACCCAAGAGAGGAAGGAAAAGAAAACAAAAACAATAAATGAATGAAATGAATAATACAGCAAACGACTCTAAATTAGCTAAATGCAGGCAGGAGGTCAGAATCCTGTCCGACCCAGGAAACACGGGAACAATACCCAGGACAAGCCCAGAATCAGGACTCGGTGAATCGTTTATGCTCTGACTCAACGTGATCAATGCTTCACTCTGCACGGGAGGAGAACTGTGTATCGCTCAAGGAGCCGAGGGCTGAGACTTTTTTCAATTTCGACCTGTTAAATTATTAAAGGAGGATGTTTATTAATTTAGGACCTGGCTTCTCTTACTCATCCATCTTAATGACAGGCCCCCTGATGCTCTGGGGCACACTCCACTCCCGTTCCTGTTCAAGGGCCTGGGAAACACCTCACGGTGTGTTTCTGGCCTGATGTCACGAGAGGGCGGTCTACTGAAGCACGCACCAGTAATTCTGTGCATCTCAACCTCTTCTGACGGACACATTTCAAAATAATGAAAACACCTCTTTTTGTGCCCCCCCCCCACCCCACACCACCGAGAATCGTTTCCTTTGAAACCTCCTGCACACCCTCTAATCCAGTCCCGTACTTCATGGATGGTCAGAGCCGTACTTTCTGAACACGACGCATATGGACACAGCAGGGCCCCGGGGTTTCTGATTTAGGATCCGGCAGGCCGCTACCGCCCTGCTTATTTCTGCCGCCACAGCGCCACCTGGTGGTCAGCGCTCGCGCCACAGAACAAGGGGCCCCAGGCTGTGGGGCTCGAGCTAAAGGGCTTTACCCCGCATGCTGGTGACGAGCTCCAGCTCCACAGCCCCGCGGCCCTGCGTGGGCATCCCAGTTCCACCAGTGATTACACTGGCAAGTGTTTAACATCTCGCCAAGGCTCCCTTCGAAGGAATGATTAATCGTGCCCACCGCAGGGGGTACTTAGAACTCCGGGAGCCAGGTAAATTGTGTCCGTCAGCTACAAGGAGCCCGGAAGGGAGCCGAGTACGTGCACAGCTGCTGCTGCTGTGAAGGAAGGACTGTCCCTGACCCGCTCGTCCGTGGGCCGGCACAACAGCCTCGACCAGTCAAGTACTTTTTTCCTCCCCAAGTTTTCCTGGCTCATTAGGCCGATGGTAGTTAATCAAGTCAGTTTAGAGAATAACACAAGTTGAGGGGATAAAGGCCAACAACTCTGAAGAGCCGATGGGAAAACCCGAGGCGAGAGCGTTCAGCTGGACAGAAACCAAGGTTCAGCCTCGTCGTCGCTCAGTGGCTCCTGAGCCCTTTACCTAAAATGGTCTCAAGCATTTGTCCCCACAGGTGCTCCACACACGCTTTCTCCTCTACATTCGAAAGTGACACAATAGGACCCACTGGATGGTGCCGCCAAAAGGCTTGTGCCCACGTCACACTCACGGGGCAGCCTGTCACCACCTGCCCTCAGCACTGTCACATCAGCCTGTGGGGGCACAGGGCTCTCAGGCCTAGGCCTGGTCTTCAGAAAGTTCCAGCGTCCTTCATAAAAATTTAAATTGCTCAGGGTGCACGCTCGGCAGGTTTAGGGGTAAAGGATCCATAAACTAATATTTAAAAAGTAAAGCTGAAAACTTAACAATGTTTCTGGCAATTTCTGTGTTTAGTTGCTTCTGAGGTACTCATTTCCCCCCATTCCTTCACATCTCCGCAATCCGGACACAGCTCCGATGGGTCTGATGGTCACCGCTGGCCAGGTGGGGCCTCTGACGGAGCGGTCACGGGCACACCCCACGTACTGCGCTCCCACGTTCCCCGTGTGTCTGTGCACAACCATCTGAGTCTGTAGAAGGGCCCTCTAACCAGAACGTAACCCAACCATGAACTCCTCAGGCTGCCCGTGTTTCTCCCGGTGGTATAGACAGCAATTACACAGCGTACCGCTGAGAGCCTCTTAGATTGGAGGAAATACAGCATATACGACTAGGAATCCATGTCAGAACTTCTGGCAAACTCCAGAACACAGCTGTAAGTACAAAGGTAGGCCGGGCCCGTGGCTGGGAGGACTCGGGAATTCCTGAAGATCCCGTGTATGCACAGAAGGGGTTAAACGCACCTGGGATCTCCCTCCAGAAACAGCTGCCTCTGACTCTTTGACACACACAGCCCTGAAACACACGCCCGTCTCCGCCGCACCTGCGTCACCATCGGCCCGGGACGCTACCACAGCTTACGTGACGTGGGACGCTCCTCGTTCTAAAATAACAAAACTGTCACGGGGCGAAGCTGCCGATGTGAATTTGTATTCTCTACTGGGCTGCGAACCCAGGCAAGGAGGCAGATCTGTGTGCAAGCAACACGCCTTCATGTTCCTACAGGCACGCGTGCGACACCCACACTCTGTCTCTCGTCCTGCCCCATCCAGGCAGAGCCCTTCCAAGCACCCATCCCCTCCTTCGCCCAACCGCAGCCTGGTCAGCCACTCCTACCTTTCCCCACAGGCCCGTTGAGGGTGTCCCGCTCTTCTGTACTGTTGGAGCCAGACGGGGTGGCCTCGGGGTTCTCTGGCTGCAATCTGAGGGCCTGAGGAGATGGCGAGGCCGGGTCTGGGGACTCCACCTGCCAAGGAGGGCTCTCTGCGGTGGACTTCAGTCTTTCTCTGGAACCTTCTTTCTTTGGTCTGATGAGTTTGACTAAGGCTTTGGCGCCAATCCAGTGGTTCTTCCTAGTGAGAAGCAGACTGTTAGGACGACACAACCGACCCTTGATGCCACTCCAGCAGGTCATGGGGTGCCCTGACATGAGCCGGGTTTTCCATCATAAGCCATTAATTTGGGGTTCAGAATGATGGCGCTCCTTGCCATCACCGCGATCACTGGATTTGGGGCGCAGGGATGGTAGGAGTGCGCACCGTGGCGGAAATCCACACTAGCCTCTTGGGGAAACAGAACTTCAAACATGGTACAAACTTCCAGCTCTTGATTATCTGTGCAAAATAAAGCTCCACCTGTGGGCGATTTTTCGGTCAAAATGCCATTTTGGAACTGTCACAGACCTCCTTGTTTTCTGCTGACGTTAATAATAAGTGGAATAAACTGACATTCTTCAACCAGTCCCTGGCACGAAGGAGCCTGGGAGGGCAAGGGGAGGGGAGGAAAGAGTGGGCTGTTTAAATGAAAACCAGCAAATTTCAAGAGTAAGCGATAGAGTCGCAGCTGATGGGAAATGGGGGCGTTCTGATATCACCAAAAAAGTTAGCTCCGAAACTACATAGTACTGCGTTTGCACAGAGCACTGGATCTCATCTGAGCCTCCATTTCTGCCAGACAGAGGGAAGAGGACTGAGGTTCAGAAAATCTGTGGTTCACCACAGAACCTTAAGGATTCATGGTGATCCTGACTTTGAGGCTGGGGTGGGTTGGGACGTGGAAAAGGCTGGCTCCTGGGGCTCAGGCCTGATCCAGGGGAAGGCCTCCTGCAGGAGGCTGGCACTCCGCAGAGACTGGGCAGGCCCCACCGCCAGGGGGATGCTGCTCCCTGGAGAAAGGACTGAATTTGTGAACCTGCCCTGGGGTTCTGGGAGTCCAGAGGAATCTGTGTGAGGTCCAGAGGTTCCCGTGTTTAAAGGGTATGAGTACACCAGCTTCCGTCCCCCAGACAGGAATGTGGTTTCCAATGTCCTGTTAAATCGTGAGACAGAATCTCATTATGGCCACCCTTCTGTCCCACTTTAATGGCTCCCAAACCACAGACTCTCTGCCCCCCTTGCCAAGGGCTGTGGCTAAATTAAGTCCGTGTCTCATCAGGGTCAGCTGGCGTCCGCTGACCCCCCCAGGACCAGCTGGAGGACAGAGGATGAGACTGAAAATCTAACTCCTTCAGTCCCGGGGGGGCCTCTACACCCCCAAGGGCCTCCACAGAGCAGGAGGCATGGGCCCTCCAGACCGGGTACCGCTCTAGGTGGGAGCACGTTCCACTCCACTCGTGCATGAGGAAAGGCTCTGCTCTGGGCTTACGTTCCCGACACATGAATCAACTCACTTCTTTGGAGCAGGATCATAGAACTTGTACTGATCCATGATCTTTTCTTCCAGTTTCTCCTTATGTCTCCGCAAGGCATTTAATTTGTCTCTGTGAAAAGAGAGGGAAGGGGGGTTCTCAATCCTCTTTTAAATAAAATAACGTGAATTCACTCATCTGCCCAGCCCAGGATCTTTTCTGGGATTTGGACGTCATCGTGCTCATGACCATCACGACCATGAAGTCAGGGAGGGATGTGTGCATGGAAACGTCTGGCATGGGTCCGGAAACCTTGCAGAGTTGTGCTAGAACACTCAGGGTCGGGGTGCAAGTCAACTCAAGCAAAACCCTCACCATCTAAAACTTATGTACTTCTAGAAGGCCCAAGGACTTGCCAGCCAGTTGTTCACAACACTGTGAATGTGGGGTCGGACACAGGGTTTGTGTATTAACAACACCTGTGGTGAGGGGGAGAGGTGTGCCCTCAGGGTGCTGGGTGGGCATCAAGGTCGAGAGAGTCAGCTCTGCAAAGGCACACCTCTGACCCAGACCCACTCCGACACCGGGTTTCTGATGACCCTCCCACGGGGGCAAACTCGAAAGCTTCTGTGGGCCAGACCGAGGAGATAAGGAACAAAGCAGGCCTGGAAGGAGCAGGGGAGTTGTGGGGACGGTAGCCCTGGCAGCTGGCCACCAGGCAGGCATGCGTGAGGCCTACAGGGCAGATCTGCCAATTTTTTCAGAGAAGCCAGGACGCTGAGGTTACTGAGCCAAATCTCCTGTAAATGTTGGGAACCAGTTCATGTTTTCATAAACATGGAAAGGATCAAGACACTTTGGACCCCACGCCCTGCCGTGCTTCTGCATTATCTCAGGGAATCATGGGGGTAAGAGCCCTCAATCCACCTTGCCCACAGGCTGCCAGGAAAAGGAGGCCTCTGAACCAGAGGCGAGGGCTCGGGCTCCTCTGGTTTGAGGCTGGCGGGGTTCCACCTGAACTGAGTGCTGAGTCTGCTGCACACGAGTGCCTCCATGAAGAGTGACAGCTTCGTGAACCTCTGGCCCCAACCCTGAAACCCCACGCTGTGTGCTTTCATGGCTGGCTGGCCCCTCAGGGGCACACTAGCTCGCAGACAGCAGGCATCGCCTCCCTCTCAGGGCCCAGAATGGTACTCGTACGCCAACTTCCTGGCATTCTTCAGATACTCTCTAATGCAAAACCATCATCAAATCATCCCCCTTGGGTACCGGGCTCTGACTCTCCTCGCTAGCACCTGACCAAGCCTTGCGGGCCGTTTTTATCGGCTGGGTTAGAGAATGCCAACTTCAGTCAATGGTCCCATGTGCCCCAAATCCATCGTGTGGTTTTCAGTGTAAACCGTCGTCCGGCGGGCGGAGAGTCACCTCTGCAGGAGCAGGTGAAGCCCGAGAACTGATGAAGAAGCCGCGCCACGTTGGAGGGCACGACCAGTGCGCTGCTGGCATTGGCTGTGACCACGTCCCTCTCCCGGTGCGTCTCCCCCAGCCTTCCCGCTGCTGGCCAGCCCATCCCACTCATGAGGAGGGACAGTACAGCCACCACAGCACAAGGGTTAAATATCACCCTGGATCTGTGAGACGTATCTTGGAGGACTCAAGTCCCAAACCACGAAGCTTCCGTTATCAGGGGATCTTCCTCCTAACCTCTAGTTCTGGCAGCTTCCCAGGCCCTACTAGACCAGCATCCTTTAACAGCTCCCAGCGAATCCAAACTCATGAGCTGGGCATAGACACCTTCCTCAGCTGAGCGCTCACCTCCTTCTCCAGCCTTCTCTACTGATGTTCCCGGCACTCAAAACCCCGCTGGGCTCCACCTTTGAGTCCCCCAACCTGCCTGCCTTCTCTCCATCCCAAGTCAGCAACAGAGCCCCAGCTCCCACCACCTTGTTGCCTTCCAACGCAGCTCAGTGGCTGCCCGGTGTGGACATGCTCCCCACACCCCTGCCCCCGTACCTATTCCTGGCTCCCAGGCGACGGGTTCTGTGCACCTACTGGGCCTACCAGGAGTGGGCACCACACGAAACCAGCAGAGGGAGGACACGACCACAGCGCACCAGTAGCCCGGCTCCCAGTAATCCAGGGGAGCACAGAGGTGACGGGAACACCCCGCATACGGCACCTGTGCTCAGCTTCCCATTTGAGTTCTTTCCCCGAGATCCTGCTTGTGGGCACCGTCCTGGTTTTAGAAGTGAGCTTATATTCCAGAAGCAGATTCCGAAGCTTCTGGCGGTAGGCACTGCCTCTGAACAGCAAACTAGAGCCGACCACCACAGGTGCACAAGCCCAGACCCATTCCAGGGACGACAAGAGAAGGACATGCTGGTAAGACGGACTGTCCCTTTACCCTCGGGACACCAACGGACCCGGGGGCCGTTCCTTGCCCAGAATGTCACAGGTCCTGGCATGGGCCTGGGGAAGCCAGAGCCCCTCGGTCTACAGGCATCGCTCGCACACACGTCCTTACATGTACTGTTTCTGCTCCTCGTGGTACTGCTCCTTACTCTCCAAGTTCTGCTCCAGGAGCAGCTGGTTCTGCTGGCTCAGCAGCTGGATCTGGCTCAGCAGGTGGTGATTCTCCTCCTCCAGGTTCCCCTTGAGACGGGACAGCAGCTAAAACACACATCAGCATGTCAAGCAGTGTGCGACCCCAGGATTCCACCTCTGGGAACCCGGCTTCCAGGGCAAGGTCACGTGCACAGAGACGCGCTCCTCTCCTCAGCCGACGAGAACCTGCTAGGACCGAGTGCGCCACCGGCCCAGGGACAGCTGAATCCCCACCTGCCCCGCCCCAGCTGGCGGCCGGTAGCCACGTGAGGCCACGGAGCACTGCAAGCGTAGCTGGTCTGAGCGGTGACGTGCCGAAATAAACAAGGATTCCGAAGACTTCACAGTAATAAAGAAGGGAACATAAAATATCTCAATAAGGGTTTTGGGGGGTTGCACGTCAAAATGGTATTTTAGATACGCTGGCTAGACAGAGTAGATTATTAAAATGAGTCCTCCCCCCCCTTTCCACTTTTTTAACGTGGGTTAGTAGAAAACAGTAACTCAGGTCTGTGGCCTGCATTGTATTTCCGTGGGGAAGCTCTGCTCTGGACGAGGGTTGGCACACCTCTTCCGTGAAGGGCCCAAAACTAAGTATTTCAGGCTTGCCCGGCCGGACGGGGGTGTCTGCTGCAGTGTTCCCACCGGGCCGCCACCACCCGGAAACAGCCACGGATGGCACGCAAACACACGGGTGCAGCTATGTCCCCATCACAGACACTTAAATTTCCGATCATTTCCACTCGCCACAAGCTATCGTTTGGGAGAATCTCCCCACCACTACAACTGTACACAACGGTCTTAGGTCACAGCTGTCCGAGAACAGGCAGCGGGCTGGATGTGACTCTCAGCTGAGATTTGCCAGCTCCTGCCCCGGAGTACCGTCCTGGAGATGCAGTAGGACCATCCCAAGCCTGGGCCTCAGAGAGCCTCGGGGGTCCGGTCCCCAACCTCCTCCACACACCCTGTGCTCCAGCCCTAGCGCAGGGGGGCCCGGAGGCAGCTGTGCACCCTGGGCCTCGGCTTCCTCAGCTGTGATGTCCCACTGGGCTACCAGGAGCTCGAAGGACAAGGCCTCCAAGAGGGTTTCTGGACAAAAGAGAGGCAAGAGGAGCTGTGTCCCAGGGACGCTGCTGTCCTTGGGGCCTCTTGAAGGGGGATGGGACCACACTGCTCTTGCTGGCTCAACCCACTTTGCCTTTCTTATCTCATCTGAGATGGTTCTGCTGCTTAAGACAAATTTCCCACCTAGTGTACCACAAGGGATAGCTGTGCCTCTCTGGAAACCGGGGGGGGGGCCCCCGAGTGAATGCTGTCTGAGCTGCCCTGGGAGCCGGAGCCAGAGTCAGCCACCCAAGCCACTTTTCTAGAACAGTGTGGACACGGAATTGCAACAGTGAAAGACAAGGGTTAGACCCAGCGGTGGGGCTGGATAGGAGATCACCTGCTGATCCCACGTGCCTCCCTGACCCCGCGAGAAGTAAAGGGCAGCTGGACAGGTGCTTTCTGACACATCCCTGCCCACCATGGCGGCTGTCTCCCTCTCCAGTGCCTCCATTCCCTCTCGGCCCCTGGGCCACCCCCCACACGGTCTTCGAGTGCCAGTGCCAGCGAGGACCCACCAGCACCCCGGGCGGGGCTCTCGGCTGTGTCCCGAGGCCTCACCTCGCAGTGGGTGTCCAGCTTGGTCAGCGAGATGTCCATGCTCTGGTGCTGCCCCTTCAGCTCGTCGAACCGCGCCTGCCAGCGGCTCAGCTCCAGCTGGGAGTTGTTCAGGGAGGTCTTCAGCTCCTTGGCGTGGGCGTGCAGCTCCTCGTACTCCCCTCTCAGCTGCTGGTGCAGGAAATTGACCCTGGGAGTGGAGAGCCACAGGCCAAGGGCTGGAGGGCATGACAGGCTCCATCCCCGCTGGGTACCCTGACACAGGACGACAGCCTCTCTGGGCCTCCATTTTTTTCCAGGTGTAAAATGAGGGGGCTGAACAGAATGAGCAGTTTTCAAACTGTGCTCCTTGGGGGTTCTCTGAAGGTCCCCCTAGTGCCCATGCTGGTGGGAGACAGAGTGGACAGGCTTAGACATGTGCCCCAACACAGCCTCCCTGTGATGCTCTCTTTTACATTTAACGCTTTGGCCTACCTGCATGCGTACTTGGAGCAAAGAGTTCGTCGGCAGTTAACTTTTTTTTTTTTTTTTAAGAAACAATGAACCAGAACATTTTTGCTTTAAAATCATGTGTCTACGTCTGGCTCTTCTTCCCAATTTCAAACTCTTTTCTAATTTTACCTCCTGAGATGAATAAAGTAGGAGATACCAGGGTATTAGGGAAATCCACTAAAATTATCCTCGTCACTATCATCCAATCAGGGCTTCTGAGGGGAAGATTTGCATCCAAAGCTCAGACTATTGGAGGCCCACAGACTGTATCTGGACACAGATGTGCCTTGTTCGGCCTAAACGCTTCTTTGAAATGGGTAAGTGTGCTGACACTTAAAAACCTGAAGGTCTCACATGCACGCTCAAATGTCCTATTTCTCTTAAGAAAAAAGCGTAAGACGGAAAAATAACCTGGAAAACTCTGGGCCGGCTCTCCCTCCCCTGTGGGCCCGCCTCCCCAGGTCCCTGGAGGCCCCCGAGTGTGTGGCCCCAGAGAACACTCGCACAAGGACCTGGAGAGGAAGCAGCTTCATACGGTCATGCCTTTGTGACGAGACAAGGCCTGATTCACGTCCTAACTCTGCCATTCACTGGAGGCACTAACTCTGAACAGGTTAGTTCATCCCTGAGCCTGTTTAATTAACTGTTATTTAAAAAAGGAGCGGGGGTGGGATACTGGTTGTACAGCAGAGTCTTGTTATTCAAGGGAGTGATGCTCTAGGAAGACCCCACGATCACTGGAGTGGCGGGAGCTGAACCATGGCCTCTTGGGGAAACACAGGGTATATGTTCCTGCAAGCTCTGGTCACATTGCAGTCAAAGGATCAGGACATTGCTTATTTAATCGGGGATTCTGTTTGAAGACCCCTCTGGGAACATATGGCCACAGCACTGTAGCTCGTGCCTGAACAGAGCTTCTCGAATGTGTACTTTCCCCAGAAGGGAGCACAGCCTTGCACTAGGAGCCCTACACCACACTTCAGCCCTCCACTTGGGGGCTATTTTAAGTAACTGTGGGGACGCCAGGGTGGCTCCGTGGGTTAAAGCTTCTGCCTTTGGCTCAGGTCACGATCCCTGGGTCCTGGGATCGAGCCCAGCATTGGGCTCACTGCTTAGCAGGGAGCCTGCTTCCCCCCTCACACTCTCTCTTGCGCAAATAAAATCTTTAAAAAGAAAAATAGCAAAATTGCCACCCAAAAGCACAAAAATATAAAAACACCATGGCACTGAAGAAACTTCAAAAAGGATGCTTCTTCATGGTACGAGAGCTACAGTAAGAAGGCAGAGCACCCTTGTTTGCCCTCAGCCAGAGACGTGCGCTCCGGGTGGTCCTGGGCACGTGAGTGAAAGCACCTTCTCAGTATCAATCTGGGGCGATTTTAGCAAGGCAGTGAGTTCACAAAGAGGGAATGTGTGAAGAATGAGCATCCACAGTATGTCCTTCCTGAGATTGCCACGTGGCCTACATCAGAGGAGGGTCCACACCGGATACAAGGCGCCACCCCCAGGTATCACTTGCGTCCTTCCATCCCAGCCACCAGCTAGAGTCCCCTCTCAGCCTGTGCCCTGCAGCTGTGAACATGCCAGCCAGGGGACCCCGCGGACCTCTTGCGGTGGGGCCAGGCGGGTCTACGTGAAATCTGGGAGGGCAGCTGTCCTGCATGGGACCCGGCGGGGTTCCGTGTGCTTACCTGTCCAGCTCGCCCCGCAGCCGCTGGTTCTCACCCACGGCCATGGCGCCTGTCCTCTGCTCCTGCTGCAGAGCCTCCCTCTCAGTGTTCAAAACCTTCTCCCGCTCATCCAGCTCTGCCTTATGCTTCAGCATGTCCTCGTGCCTGTTGGAGGGGAACGCACCCGCTCGGAGCTTGCCTGGGGCCTTCCTTTCCTCTGGGGAACAAAGTCCTTGGAAGCCTGGGAAACCTCCCACAGAAAACGGGGTTCCTGTGGCCACTGCTCTCTGCAAAGTGGAGTGGGACAGGGCAGGGAACAGGAGGGGCCTCCTCTTCCCACCCGACAAGTCTGCACAGTCCCTTGGACTTCCTGCTGAAGCAGGACCCCCTCCCTTGGCCACCTGGGCGCATCAAGACTCTCCTTGGACCCCTTTGCTTCGGGAGTTATAAATACTTACTAGGTGGCTCACCAAGTATAAACAGATCTAAAAGGAACCACAAAATAAACAGCTCCATTCCAGCAGGCAATCCCTCTTGACCAGGGGCTGGGTAAGCCCTCCACCCTCCTTCCCTTGGGAACTGAGTCCCCTTGTTCTTGGTCTGTCTTGGCTGCAGGGGTGGAGGCTTGCCCAGCAGGGGCCCAGCAGCTGCCAGAGGCCAGGTCTTCACGTGCACACATGTGTGTGAGCACACACACATGCGCACACTCCCCCTCTTTCTCATGGGCCCCAGTCACAGCCTTTTCCCTTCTCCAACTGCTTGGTTCCTTTCACCCTTCCTGCAGCCCCTGCCTCCATGGTTCTGGCACAGCAGGCTCTGGAGGGCAGCAGAGTGCAAAGAACAAGCTCCTGATGAGCCCAGGCTGTCCCTTCTCCGGCAGGCGACATCCGTGCTCAGAGAGGACTCAGCATCTCCTTCTAGTCCAAGGCAGTGACTGGCACACCGCCTTTCAGCCGTCTGCGCTCAGGGAAACACCTCTTTCCAGACCCCCTCCCTTGTCTGAGCTGTTCGCACTCACAGACAGTCGGACCACAGTGTCCAACCAGTCTTCAGACCTCCACCCCTGAGCCCTCAGCCCCCACGGCAGCCGTGCTCGAACCACCCTACCGCAGCTGGGAATCATCGGGGACTGAAACTCAGAAACACGCTCAGGCGGCTGTTCGAGGACAGACTTTCGCCCGGCCTTCAGCCCCAGGGCGGAGGCGTCCCACTGCGGACAGGTGGACGGCTGGAGTGGAGGCTCGGTCTAGGTCTTCAGGTGATGGCATGTCACCCAGGTGTGACAAATCAGGGCCGCGGGCAGATGATTAGGGTTCCCCAAATCCTGCTTCCCTACTGTAATGGCTTAGAAAAGGGCCAGTGACCAGGGATAACTAACCCTGAGTAACCACCGAAGGGAAGGACAGACACCGAGCGTCTTGCTCGCCAGTGAATCCCGGGTATGAGGCCGGGCACTCAGTAACTCTTTCTAAGGGAATTAAGAAATGAGCATCTAATTTCAGAGCCATCATCCCCGCGTTCCAGGTCCCTACATTCTCCAACTTCCAGCCCTGCTGCAAACAGACCAAAGGTGCCTCCAGCCACCTGCCCAGCCAGGGAAAATTCGAGTACTACAATAGTTCCGCCCGCTGTATTGACAAGGAACCAGACGGCAACCAACAGTCTCTCCTCCCTCAAGGCTGGTCCAAATTCCGCCTGCAAAAACCTTCCTCCTCTAATCAGACACTAAGAATACCATGAGAGGCTATCATAACACATAGGTGCCTGGTGAGTGGTGGGCATGGAGCTCATTCCAGAGCTCAGGGAAAGCTGTGGGCTCTACTCCCCAAACCAACTGGGAGCACCCCTCCACGTCCAGACAGAGCACGTGCACACAGTACATGGTAAGTGTCACATGAAGCCTGGGTGGGCTCCGGGGGAGTGAGGGTGGAGATGCCTGGAGACAAAAGATGCTGGATTTGGCTTATTAGGGGCAGGTGCCCCAGCAGCCCCCGAAGGAGGGCGATCTAGCTGGGTAAAGCAGGTAAAGGAGCCGAGAGAGAGGCAGAAAGGAAGCAGCAGGTGAGTGAATAAATGAACGTCACCACCTCTGTGCCCTCGGCGTCATCACATGCCCTCACGAGGCTCTGCTGGCCCAGCAATGAAGGCGAGTCAAGGGAAATGCCAGCCTCTCTGCAGAGACACAGCTTCCTCCTGTGTCCCAACCAGGTGCACGCCACCCCTCCCTTCCACCAGACCCTGGGTCCCACCATAGCTGCCCGGGTGCCGGGGCTATCGGGGGCCCACCCAGGGCAGGAGCTCAGGCAACACAAGCTGACCCAACAGACCCGACATCCAGGAACCTGGGTTGTCAAGGGCGCCAAGTGAAGATCCAATTCAATGCAGACAAATTTTAGATCAAGTAAGTAAAGAAGAGCAGGCAGGTATCGAGAGAGAGGGATGGCTAAAACGGACATGGTTTCACTCTACTGTTCTCTTCGCTTTCTACATATTCCAAAGATGCCAAAGTTGAAGGCTGGAAAGCAAGGGTCCCACACCCAGAGAGGGAAATGAAGCAAGTCACTGTGGACTGGCAGTGGTGGGGAATGTCCTCTTTATGCCCAGTCTGGAGTGGAGTGGGGAGGCGGTGGGAGTCCTCAGGGCAGCAGGGACCCTGAAGCTGGGTTTCCCTGAGCTGGGATTTGCCATGGTACCGCCTTCTCCACGCAGGGGGAGCCTCCCGTCCCTCCGGCTCCAGCTGCACATGCTCCCAATGGCTGAGAGTGACTCCTGATTTTACCCTCCCCTCCTGGAAAGTTCGGGGGTCCCGGGCAATGTGAAGCAGCGGGGCCAAGAGGGAAGGTGGAGGAGGCTCCCGAGCAGGGAGGCGACCCCAGGGGGCCCCGACGCCCGCACGCACCTCTCTCGGAGCTCCCTGTGCTCCAGCTCCAGGTTGCGATGCAGCGTCTTGAGGCAGCTGTGCTGGCGGATGAGGGCCTCGTACTCCGAGGACTGGCGCTCGTGCAGCGCGGCCAGGTGCTCGTGGTCCTGCATCAGGGCCTCGTGGGCAGCCACCAGCCGCTCCTGCTGCCGCAGCAGGTTCTCGTTCTCGCTCTCCTTGGCCGTCTGCTGGTTCTGCAGCTGGGTGTACTGCGCGGTGAGCGCGGCGCTCTGGGAGCTCAGGGTGGAGTTCTCCACCTGCGGAGGGGGAGAAGGGGCAGCCTCATAGACCCCGAGTCCCCACGCACGGCCACCGCGCCAACACCGGAGGCAGACATCAAGACCACGGGGACCCTCCGGGCAGACAGCACCCGCCACCGGGACCGTCGCCTCTGAACTTCAGAACCGCTCTGGGGAATGAGGGCACAGCAGATCATCCCACACAGCTCCATCCTGCACCCCTCCTCACAGGTGACCTTCTGGGGCAGATTCCATCCTTTCTTTGGATAAGCTCCTTGGGTGCCTTCTTTGACCACTTTTTTTTTTTTTTTTAAGATTTTATTTATTTATTTGACAGACGGAGATCACAAGTAGGCAGAGAGGGAGGGAAGGAAAGGCAGGCTCCCTGCTGAGCAGAGAGCCCTATGCGGGGCTCCATCCCAGCACGCTGAGATCATGACCTGAGCCAAAGGCAGAGGCTTAACCCAGAGCCACCCGGGTGCCCCCTATTTCATTATTTTAAAAGAATAAACCCAAGCCCCTTTGCCAAATAGTTTCCTGCGTACCGTCCCGACCCAGGCTGCACATTTTCAAACACTTTTCTCACAAACGGCATTAATGAAGGATTAATTCATTTCCCCACAATCTGTCAACCATAAATAAAAAAACCCACATCCTCAACTAGGTGGCATGGGACGGGAGTTTTGCTAGAAGCTCTCAACAGCCTTCCCGCCACCTCACCCCCTACTTCCTTCGTGGAGCCTCAAAATTCCCATCAGCTTAAAAAAAGACTCTGCCAGCGTTTATAGTAAACAAACCTGGTTGACTCTGTTGAGCTCAACGCGTCTGAGCCTAGGATCTCTTTCCAAGTCACTCCTAGTAAAATCTCAAGGAACAGACTTGGGGAAACAGGCAACCCTACAGGGGCAGAGCAGAGAAACCGAGTCGCCAGCCCTGCCATCAGACGCTCGGGGGTGGAAACGGCTGCACACCTCTACCACCTTCCAGCACCCCGAGGCTCAGCACCCCCCGCTCCCAAAGAGTCTATGAAACACAAAACAGAACAGCACAGGCTCCCATGCATGGCCTGGCTTCCTGAGGAGGAGGAGCTGGCGTGCATGCTGGGGCCGGTCTCGGGGAGACACAGGGATACCCTCCCCGGGGCCCACAGCACGGGGCTCACCTGCAGCTTTGCCGTCTGGGTCTGCAGCGTGGTGTTGTGCTCCTGCAGGAAGGCACTCTGCTTCTGCAGCGTCAGGATCTGAGAGCTGAAGGCCACGTTCTGCGTCTCCACGTGCTGTAGCTGTTCCTTGAGCAGCTGCTTCTCGGCCTGCAGAGCCGCATTCTAGGGGAGGTGGAAGCAGGAGGCCCATCAGACATCAGCTCGGTCAGTGTCCACCAGCCCCGGGCATAGGGGCTGTAAGGAACCGCCAAGAGCTGACACTTTGGGGACTAAAGCCAGAGTCCACCAGTTAAGAGAAGTAGCATGTTTCCCTCCTGGAAAGGACAGACGATCAACAGAATTGCAAAGGAAGGGGGAGAGCGCTCCTTTTCTTGGTATGGGCTTTCCAGACAGAAAGGCATGCACGTCATGGGGACCCTGCTTCCAAACGGAGCGTCTGAGTGCAAGGCCAAGGTGAGCTGGCGTTAAAGCCAAGGGATCTGTTCTCTCATTAATGCTTCTGCAGAACAGCCCTGAGTGTATTTCTCTGAGCTTGTCCCACTGGACAGGGAGTCAAAGCCTGTGACCACACCTCACCCTGCTCAGGAGTGACAGCAGATAGAGTAAATAAGTTGTTCCCTAAGACTGATAAAGACTCTGTAACATATGCCACCAAGAGGGCCAGGGACCAGGACAGGTGGGCTGCAGCCTGGTGCTGCCCCTCACTAACACGGGATGTAGCGTCGAGTCTTTCTTATTTTTTTAAAGATTTTTTATTCATTTGAGAGAGAGAGCACAAGCAGGGGGAGAGGCAGAGGGAGGAGCAGTCTCCCCACTGAGCTGGGAGCCCGATGCGGGACTCAATCTCAGGACCCGGAGATCATGGCTTGAGCCGAAGGCAGACGCCTAACAATCTGAGCCACCCAGATGCCCCATAGTGTCAAGTCTCTTAAACTCTATCTCCACTTTCTCATCTGCCAAGGGTGAAAATCCTGACTACCTGCTTCACAAGGTTGTTGGCAGAGTCAAATAGCATCAGGGGATGAGACGTGCACCGGCAAACCTCTTCTGTAAAGCGACGGATTGAATTTTGGGGTTTGCTAGGCATGTGGTGGCCATTCCAACCAGTTACCTCTGCCACCACTACGGTGAGAAGACGAACCCACACAGTGTGTAAATAAAGGGCATGTCTCTGGTCCAATAAAACTTTATTGACAAAAACAGGTGGCGGGCCATGCTTTGGTAACCCCTGGGAAAGCACCGTGGAGACGGAGGACTGGTGTACTGGCCAAGTCTGATGGGCAGGCAGCTGGATTCGCTGTGGGAAAATGTGATCCACGACTTTCGACTAGAAAGGGCAAAGGGATCTCAAATGAAAAGGAGATTGTAGGCCTTGCCAGGACAGCTTAAGAAGTATTCAACTAGAGAAGGGGCAGCTGGGTGGCTGTTAAGCGCTATTAAGCCTCTGCCTTCAGCTCAGGTCATGATCCCGGGGTCCTGGGATCGAGTTCTGCATCAGGCTCCCAGCTCAGCGGAGAGTCTGCTTCTCCCCTGCCTCTCCCCCTTCTTGTGCATCTGTCAAATAAATAAAATCTTAAAAAAAAAAAAAAAAGGTATTCAACTAGATCTGGATAAATCTCAGCAGATTCTGACATCCTGGGACCTTCCTATGAATGGCGGCCTGTCAGTGGGACAATCATTAGGGCACAGAGAACACATAGGGTTCTCTCTGAACCAAGGCAGCAGGGGCAGCCCACTCACATTCCGCTCCAGCTCGATGGCCCGGTCCTTCACTCGGAGCAACTCCATGGTGGCCTCCTTGTGGCTGGGCCCCCAGGACTCCTTCCCCTGGTGCCCGGTGACCAAAGTCTCCACAGGGTGTTTGGAAGAGTTCTGTAAGTTCTTGCCTTCCTCCTGGTTCTGCCTGAGGATCTCGCACTCTGTCTTCAGCTGCGGGGTGTGGAACAGGAAAGCAGACTTGGGGCAGGAAGAGGCCGGCTCAGAGCTCTGTGTTCACTGCTAAAGGACAGTCCCACAGCGAACCCAATTCCTCAGCATTCCCGACCCCTCACCTGGCATTAGGGATAAGCCTGACACCTGGCTCTTGCTCCGTGGGGAATGCCCACAGCCCAGCCCATCCTCCCCCTTTCTCCTTCCAGAAATCTGCCTCAGTCCCAACTCCAGTTTTCTCACTTCCCTAAGCCTCAGCAGCCCACTCCACAAAATGGAGGCGAGTCTGGGGAATACGGACCAGCGGAGGTTACAAAGTTGCTTCTAGCCCGAGAACTCTTTTTCTCTAGATTCCTTATTCAATCACACAGCCAAGAACTGCACCAAGGCTTCAAGAAGGAAAGCTGAAAATCACGTATGTTCCAGAAGTGGACGTCCTGACTAAGCCCCGGTGCACCTACACTTGTCCCATCTCAGGGTGCCCCCGGGACTCTAGGTCCTTCTTGGTCCTGATGCTCACAGTCTCATGCCGATTCTTGCCAGCGTCCCAGATCCTGCCTAATAGACTCAAAGCTGCTCTGGACTTGGCCTCCTCTGCCCCTAGGCTTCTGGTTCACTCTGGTTCCATCCGGCCCCGATTTGTATGATTCTGATGGCAGCCCCGCTCAGAACCAAGTGGGTCAGCACATCTGCTCCGGGAGATGGGCATCCAGCCACCCCTCTGCTACCCAGGTGAGGGGCTGGAGAATGTGAGGCAGGGGCCTCGTGGCTGGGACTCACAGTTGGCCCGGAAAGGGGTCATATCTTACCACCTGGAGTTCATTCTGTAACTGGCGGTTCAGGCTGGCTTTCTCTTCCATCTGTGCTTCCAAGAACACAATCTTTTCTTCTTTCATGGCTAACGTTGTTTTTAGTGCTGACTCATTTCTGCCCTCCAAAATATTGCATTTTCTGAAAAATACAAATATACAGTAGTTTTTATCTGTCTCTTCTGCTCACAGGCTCCCAATCTCCCCAGCTGCCAACACCTGTCTCCCCCACTGAGCCGGTTTCCTTTGTAATTCTGCAGCATTTGGCCCAGAAGAACCATAAGAGCCACAAGCCATCTTCCAGAGCCCTCCTCAGGGTTCTCCACAGAGACACACCCATGACAGCTTCAAATGAAATGTCACTGCTGCAGTTCTACAAGCAGAGTCTTAGGGAGGGATTATCGTGGCCCTTTCATAGATGGGGAAACCAAGTCTCAGAATGGTTAAGCAATTTGCCCAAGATCACAGTGGGAGCTAGGTAAGTGGTAAGTCCGCGTGGCCCTTTCACCACACCAACAGGGTGCCACGTCACCCATCACGTGGAGCTGGGACTCTAGGTCTCAGCAAAAGCCTAGCAAAAGTCCCTGATATTGGATTCCCTTGGAAAATGAGATCATTTTGGAAAAGAATTGCAGGCAAAGTTCACAATAGTTAATTTTTTTTTGCAATTCAAGGGCTGGGGTGGGGGAGAGAGAAACAAATAGGTAGGCAGAGCACAGAGGACGTGTGGGGCTGTGAAACGAGTCTGTAGGATCCTGTAAATAGACCCGGGCAGCACACCTGTGTCAGCACCCATGGACGTGCAGCATCAGGAGTGAACCCTATGGTTCACTGCAGGCACTGGGGGATGAAGGTTTGATGGGGACATAGCGAGTGTAACAGGTGCACCACTCTGGTGGGGGCTTATGGATACAGGGGAGGTTATTCCTGGGTGGGACAGAGAGCATTCAGGAACTCTCTGTATCTTCCCCTTAATTTTGCTTTGAACTTAAAACCGACTCTAAAAAAATCTATTTTAAAACAATTAAGAAGCCTTCCCAGTGGCCAAGAGAGTCTCCTTGCACTCCTCCCGGGGACTCTCCAGGAAAAAACCCTGTCCCATAAGGGACGCCAGCGTCTTCCAGAGACCACATGCAAGCCCCAGGCTGTGCAGAGTGAACTGAGCTCTGGAGCTGGGCACGCGCTGAGAGGGCCCACAGACAGCAGCAGGGGGTGCTCACATGTCGCCGTGGCCGCTCTCGTCCTGCAGCAGCAGGTCCTTGTGGAGGCCGACCTTCTCTAGCCCCTGGCTCAGCTTGTCCAGCTCGCTGCTCAGCTGCTGGCTCTTCAGCTTCTCCAGCACCAGGTCCTGCCAGGACAGGGAGAGGACGGGGAGAGGACGCAGGTGGGATGGAAGCCCAGCGGGGAGGGCCTGGCACGGGCCCCTTCTCAAAGCTGAGCTGCTGCCTTCTAGAGTCACAGCTGACTCAGGCGTCCTGAGGGCTGAGCTGACAGTTCAGCGGGGACAGGTGAACCCCAGGGATGTCTTCCAAAGGGCAGGGGAGAGACACGTGTTCCCAGCCTCCTCGCGCTGAAGGTGACCAGACTACACGGCAATGTGTCCAGGACGTGTGTCTGCAGTACCATTTCTGTTGACCTTGGAGGAGGAGGCCTGGATTCTGACACGACCGCCTTTTTCTGTGGAGTCATGGAATGAAATACTTTCTCCTATTGCAAATTCTCTGCAAGAAGTACTAGGAGGAGAAAGATTTTACTTTCAACCCTGGTTTTGGGGCACATGGGTGGCTCAGTCATTAAGCGTCTGCCTTCGGCTTGGATCATGATCCCAGAGTCCCGGGATCGAGCCCCACTCCAGGCTCCCAGCTCAGAGGGAAGCCTGCTTCTCCCTCTCCCACTCTCCCTGCCTGTGTTCCCTCTTTTGCTCTATCTCTGTCAAATAAATAAATAAAATCTTAAAAAAACAAAACAAAACCCTGATTTTGGTTCGCTTTGCAAAAGTGGGGCTCTCCTTTAGGTGGGTCCCTTCCTGGAGGCCCAGCTTCCTTCCACATGTCTCAGGAGCTCTCCAGGCAGCTCTCCAGGTACTGCAGCTGGTGCCACAGCTACTGGCATGTGAGCTGACACCCCCACTCCCAAATCCTCAGGCCTGCAATGGCAGTAACGGAGTGGGGCTCACCAAACGTTCCACTGCTCCCCCAAATTTCCCCGCCACCCAGCAGCTGGCGGGCAGTTCTGGCCAGCGAGCTGCAGGTGGACGTGCCCTGGGTCACTGCAGGCCACAGCACAGAGCCTCTCTCCTGCCGTGGTGACTGCCTAGGCCCTGTGCTGGGGGAGGAGGGGAGGAGCCATTCGTCCAAGCAGCCTGGACTGCGGAGTCACAGCACAGACGGCTGGGTCCCAGGGGGTGGGGGGGCCGCACCTGGACTTCCGTGAGTGAGAAGTCAGCCACGGGTGAGGAGCTGCTATGATTCCGGGCTTGTCTGTGACCTCAGGGCAACTGACGCGAAGCTCACAGAGACAGGGATGAGGGGTGGTACTCATGTTGTGTGTCTCCCCCCACAGTATACTGACCTGACCTCCCTGCACCATTGTCTATACTCCTGTTAGGACACGGAGAGGACTGTGTGGTCCCCAAACCTACTTCCTTTTCTGCCCTGGCACACAGCGAAGGCACATCTCCTCGCCTGACCTGCAGCCAGACGTGGCTGGGTGACCGAGTTCTGGACAGCGAGCGCAGCATGGTCCCTGTCACCATGCTCTCCCTCATCCACCTGAGGCCACAGGACGGCCACGCCACCGGGTGGCAGAACCCAGCTGCCGGACTCACTGCATTTAAGGCTGCCCGTGAACAGCCACGCTGGGTTCCTACAGGCGCGAGACCCGACTTCTGTGCGGCACCCTGTGGATGTTTGAGTCATTCCCAAAAGCAGTTTATTCCCCTGCCCAAATCCTGAAGGAATATCTTCAGGTGTTCTGGGGGATAAATACCGGGGAAAAAGGAGAACACAGACATAGTAAGAAACTTTAAAATGCTCATACCCGTACATGTCGTAGTTTCACTTCTAGGAACACAGGCTGAAAACAGAGATGTGTGTGTAAAGACGTCCAGTGTTATTTAAAATAATGAAAAAAAATCAGAAAACCTAAACGTCCAAAAAGTAATTGCAGTCAATGTAGATCCTGTAGATTGACTACAATTACTGCAATACCTCGCAGCCATTAGAAACCCATGGTTTGAAGCTTACTTGCTACACTGGAAAAAGTTACAGGCAGTGAAAGGGAAATGAAGTTAGGATGCAGGAAAGGAGGACGTCAGGCGTGTAAACGTGCAAACGCCCATGGGAGGCGATGGGACCAAGTGAGCCAGACTGGGGGTGGCCGTCAGCTCTGGGCAGGCACACCGTAACAGGTGACGTCCCCTTCATTCTTCGTCCCTGCAGACACCATCCCGGGTAGCATCAGGGACGACACACACAGTCCCACTTCTGTTTGGGAGGTGCACCCCACGGCGTGCCCCTGCGCCCTGGGACCGAGGCGCCAACCCCGCCCCGCTCACCCTCCCCTGCGCCCGCCGGCCCACCCGCCCACAGCAGCTCACCTCTCGCAGGGTTGTCAGCGTCCGCGTATGCACGGTGACTTGCTTGGTGAGGTCCCTGTTGTCCCTCTCCAGCTCCTTCAGCTTGCTGGCCGCGTCCCTGCAGCGGGCCAGCTCCTTGTCCAGGGCGCGGCTCTCCTTCTCGGCGGCGGACAGCTTGGCGGTGCTGTCGTCCAAGACCGCGTCCTTGAGCTCCACCTGCTGCCACAGCCGCTTGGCCTCCTTCTCCAGCAGCTTCTTGTCCTTCTCCAGCTGGGCCACCTCCTGCTCCAGGGCCTTCCGGTCCTGCTCCGACCTCTCCAGCTGCTTGTTGGCGAGCCGGAGGGCCTCCAGGTCTCGCTGTAGGGTCTGGTTTTCGGCCTCCAGCTCCCTGAGCTCCTGCTCCAGGGCCTGGGCCTTCTGGCCGCTGCTCTCCAGCGTCTGCTGCAGCCGCAGGTTCTCGGCGCTCACGCCCTGGTAGCTGAGCTCCAGGCGCTCGGACTTCTTGCTCAGGGCCTTGAGCAGCTCCACGCTTCTGCGCAGCTCCTCCTTCTCCCGCTCCAGCTCCTGGTTCTCGCGCTCGATCTGTGCCATCTTGGCGCCCGTGAAGCGCAGGGTCTCCACCATGCGGCGCAGCTCCAGGTTCTCCTCGTCCAGCTGCTTGTTGTCCCGCTCCAGACCCTCGAGCTGCACCGACACGTTCTGCAGGGTGTCCAGCGACTTCCTCAGCTGCCGGTTCTCGAGTGCCAGGCCCCGACTCTCGCGCTCCAGGGCGTCGGCCTTCTCGGTGGCGGTCTTCAGGGAGGCCACCTTCCTGGCCAGCTTCTCGTTCTCCTTCTCTAGCCGGTGCAGCTCCCTCTCCAGCTCCTCCGCCCGCTCCACCTTCTCCTTCACCTGCTCGAAGTCCTTGTGCAGCTGCTGCTTCTCGAACTCCAGCTTGCTGAGTCGGCTGCTGGTCTCCGTCACCGTCTGGTGGAGGGCTTTGTTCTCCTTTTCGACGTCCTTCGTGCGGGCCTCGCTGCTGACCTGCGACCTCTCCCGCAGCGACCACACCGCCTGGTTGAGACGATCCTTCTCTTGCTCGAGGACCTTGATCTGCAGAGAAAGAGAGAACGGGCATGAATGACACGGTGGCTGCATGGATGTCGTCCAGCGATCCGGGTTCAAATGGGGAGACTCAAGTTCAGGCCCCTGACAGAGCACCCAGAGCCGTCCCGCTGCCTCCCGGGGGCTGGTGTGGATAGCAGGTAAAGGCACTCGTGACTCTGTTCAAGCTGAACACACCCACAGCAGCCCAAGTGATTCAGAAACGCAAGCCACAGCTCCCACTCTGACTCAAAAGAATGGACGAGATTTCCCTGGTACCTTTCACCCTGGCCGGTGGAACGCCCGCGACCTGGGCCCGTCTGCCTGTGGCCTCCCCTTACACCACCCTCCCCCAGAAGACACTGCTGGTGATCTTCTCTCTGCCTCGAACATTCACCATCCTCAACGCCCCCACCCAACACCAACCTTTAGCACCCCCGGCTCCCTCGTCATTCTGCAGGGCTCAGGGTGACCGTCAGCTCTGTGCCTCTAACATGCCCGGCACCCCACAGGATGCGTACCTTGGACATCATGACCTCCTTCCTGCCCAGAGCTCGGGGGTGGCAGAGCGGGAAGAGAGAGGCCTGGCTTCTGGCTGGCATCCCCGAGCCACTGCACCAGCCCTGGGCTGCCCACCCCGGGACTTCCTTGTGGTGTGAGCCAAATAAAGCCTGGAGGCTGGACGGGGCTGTCTGCCAGGACGCTGTGGACGCCTGCAGCTGGGTCAGTTCCATGTCCTGTGCGCTGCAGGACATCTGGTAGCCATTCGGATCTCCACCCATATGCCATCAGCCCCTTCTCTCCTCTCCTCCCAATCACAACAATCAAAACCAGGACAGCCAGTGTCCCCTGGGAGGCAAACTCTGACCACCTGCTCCTCCACGGTCAGGTCAAGAATCGCTGGTTTGAGGAACAGCCTGGCTGGGCAAGCGATGACCTGTGTGTCGCTCATCCACCACCAGGAAATGGCTGTAATCCTGGACGTGCCCTGTTGCGGGCGGGAGCATCCGTCCCGGAGACACCCACCTGCCTGGCTCTGTCAGCCTTCAGGCTCTCCATGTCACTCTGCAGCTGCTCCTTCTCTCTGATCAGCTCCTCACTGAGGGTCTCCAAATCCTGGTTGCTCTGCTTCTCCCTCTCCAGCTGCGTCTGTAACTTCTCAATCTGTGGAGCCCAAAGACCCAGCCCGTGCACGAGTCAGCCCTGCAAGGCGAGCTCCGCTTTAGGACAAATCCAAACCTGTCAGCTTCGCAGAATACTCTACTAGGTCTCTTCTCGAGGAAAAAAACCCATCCGGACGGTGTTCTGTCCAGTGACCTCAGTCCTGAGCCCACACCTTGCACTTCCGGCTTGGGGAAGAGGGGAAGGTCCTGGGCACCAAGTCCTCCTCAGTCTCACTGCCGTGTTCTCAGCCTTGTCCGCCCACGCGAGGGTCGGACCCCACGCTCCAGGGGCCTCCAGCCACTACCACCTGATGCCCTGCCGGGGCCTCCTGCTCACCCTCGTCCCTCCCCCTCCCCACGACCACCCCCTGGGTAGGTGACACTCCTGTTCACCCAGCTGCTTGGAGCCGTCTTCTGAGGCATCTCTCCTTCCTCCTGCACCCTCCAGGTTAGTTTGTCCCCGAATTGTGTCCTGCCTGCCCATGCTGCTCCCCGCTCCACACGCCCATCGCCTGCCCCAGCCCAGACCACGTTTCATCTTGCCCGGTCGGCCACCCAAGCCCCTCCTGGGCACCAAGCTCTCCTGCTGGGCCCCACCAGTGCCCGGGCTTCCTAAACATGAGCCATCTAGCTCCAGCTTGTCGCAGTTGTGCCCCATGCCCAGGGAGCGTGGTGGAGGCAGAAGCTGGCTCAGTGGGCTGAGGCAACGCCCATGGTGCCGTTGGCAGCACGAGGGCTTCAAGCGGGCTGCCGGCCCCTCCTGCCAACACCAAACTCCTTATCACTGCGGGCAGGAAAAGGGCAGTTGGGAAAAGGGCAGGGACTGGCGTCAGAGGAACGAGGGTTCAGGATCTGGTCCCTTGCTCCTAGCGACAGGACCAGGAGCAAGTCTAATGGACATGGGGCCAGCAGTGGCCACTTTCACGAGCTTCTACCAGCACGGAGCGCTCCGTAGACACCGGCCCATGTGCCGATGTCAGCTGACCTCCCTAAGAGCGTGCGGGCGGTTACGACCAATCATCACACGGACGGCGACTCTGGGCCGGAGGAGCTCAGCGACTCACCCAAGGCCTTACAGCGAACACAAATCAGAGCTAGGACGCACACCAGTGGGCGACCCCAGTCCTGGTCTCATGCACAGTCCGGGGGCCTGTGGTGTGTGCGCCCTGCCTTCCCAGCTCATCCCCGAGCTCACCGTTAATCCTCTTCCTCACTGTCCCTTCTCTCCCAGAGAGAGGCTTCTTGTCTGAAGACATGATTTTCCCACATTTCCCTATCCCTGCTGGATTCTCACTGTTCTCTTTCTCCCTTTCTGGTTCTTTCTGCCATGAAACTGGAGCCCCAATTCTTATTCATCCCTGAGGGACCACAGAGACCCTGGGGGAGCTCACTGCCATCCTGCTAGCCCAGAAAGGGCTTTCTGTCCTTCCTCAAGACCCTGCTCAGGCTGTGGGCTCCCAGGGTATGTGGGTGCCAGGGACTTTCCTCTCAGCCATGGGGCTGTGTGCTCCCCCAAAGGGTTGCCCCCTTCCTCTGAACATAAGGATTCTTTACCTCTCGGTTCAAGGCACAAACTCTCATGAGATCGACACAAAGTTACAGTCACGAGAGGGAGGCGGTTTCTCTAAGGTCAGTGGAAGTTCCGTGAGTGAGAGGAAGGATATTAACTTTGGGGAACGCTGTTTCCCACAGACACCGCAAACCTAAGCAAGCTTACAGCCTGGGCTACACTCGGGGTGGTGGGGAGAGCCAGGCTGGCACCAGGGGTCTGGGCTCCAGGTCACTGTGTCCCCGCTGGCCCTATGCACTGTGTCCGCCCTATGCTATGCTGTCTGGACTCTGGACCACCTCCAGGAAAGTCAGCGTCAGGGCTGCGACCCTTGTGGGGCTCTGCCAGGTTGGGGCTTCACCTGTGGGCCAAGAAATGCAGCTGGTAGCTGAAGCACAGCCCACAGAGAGAAGGACAGCAGGGTGAGGTGACCACGGCTGGGAAAGGAAAGAACATAACCACCGCGCCAGGTTCAGAACAGACCCAGCCAGGCCCCGGGCAGGCTGAGCAGAACAGGGAGGAAAGACGCTCTGGGGGACAGGAGGACCTTCTTCCGGGGCTCCCGGCACCAGACACAGAGGGCTCCAGTCTGGGAATAGGGGCACCTCCTTTGCACCAGGAATGCTGTGCCAAGACACGTTTCCCATGGGCTGTGGCAGGGGCGGGGCTGTCCCCTGGGGAACTGATGCAAGAGGAAGTGGGGAGGGGCGAGAGGCAGGGGCTCAGGAGTAACGCTGGGCAGGCAGCCCCCACCGCCAGTCCTGTCTGCAGCGGGGGTGGAGGGGAGGCCGGGGCGGACCCCGAGGGCAGAGGAAAGTGTGAGTGGTGGCCCCTTAGGCCAGCTGGGAGCTGAGCCAGCGAGATTAACCTGCAGCTTTTCTATGGCTGACCACGAGGACCTGTGGAGTCAAAGGTTCTCATCTCTCTAAAGGTCAGTTTTTTTTTAATCTTGGCTGAGGTCAGATTGCCATTTATAAAGACATTTCCTGTGCTAGGCCCCCGTGAACGTAAAACCCCAAACTGTCTCAGTGCCTTCCCCTTGCACGAGGAGCCAGGGCTCGAGAGGGGGTGCTTCCCACTGTCCTCCGGGAGACCACAAAGTATCTGGCACCCAGCAGGCTGCAGAGCACACAAGCCTTCAAAGGGACGAGGAGGGTGAGTGCTGGAGCTGGGAGGTCCCCGGAGGGGACCGGAGAGACCGTTCCAGCCACGCCTCACCCAGCGAGGAAGGGCCGGGAGAGCCAGGACCAGGATGCCCGGTCTCCGGCCTGCAGCCCCCACCCCCTGCCAATGCAGCCTCCGTACACAAGGCCGGCGGGACCTGTGTGCAGGACGGATCCCTGCACCCCCAAAGCAGCTGTCCTGCACACCGGTCGACAAGTGAGAGCTCCCCTGCCCTCTCCCCAAGGTGGGATCCGGCATCGGGTGTGCTCAGAGCCCACAAAGCATCTGTGCCGTACCGTGTGGGTGAGGAGTCCGGAAGCCCTGGGACCAACACGCGGGGGTAACCCCTAGCTCTCAACGGCCCCCTCACGCACCCTGGCATGAACTGGGGTCCTCGTCACCACAGAGCAAAGACAGTTGGCAAGACTATGTCTGTCCTCCCAGAGGTCTGGGCTCTACTGTGCTAAATCGAAGACCCAGCAATTGTCCTGCAAGGCAAATACAATTCAGCCTTCTCTTCTTCCTCAACCCATAATCCAAGAGGAAGTGAGCTCTGACCTTGTTTTACCACTAGCAATGCCCTAAAACTGTCCACCCATGTCCCATACACACACACACACACACACACGTGTGACTTACATCACTCCTTCCTCTCCCATGTGCCATCCTATGCTTTTTAATAGTGCACTTACCCTGTGCCAGACCATTGACCTATAGTAAGTCCTATCATCCTTACAATCCCCCTTAACCCCATTTCACAGATGAAGACAACAAGGCACAGAGTTCAAGTCACATGTGGGCCACACCCTCAAAGAAGTGGTACAAGGACGAGCCCCGCTGCCTCTTAACTCTTGTCGATGACCTTCCTGTCCCTCTATTACAACTGACTGTGGCTGCATCGCAGCCAGCATCTCTGCCGGGCTGTGTGTGCTCGCTACTCCTATGTGCTCTGCCCGCTGCATACTACAGACAAGGGCTGGGGGAGGAGGTCACCCACCCCTGGCTGGGGTTACCTTCTTGCTGAGCTGGTGGTTCTCCTTCTCCAGCTCCCCGCACTTCAGGCTGTTCTCCTCCAATGCCAGGGACGCGTCCCGCAGCCCCTGAATGGTGCTCTGGAGGCTCTGGTTCTCCTTCTCTAGCTTCAGGATGCGGCTGGAGGCACATTCGTTCAGCTCAAACACAAACGACTTCCTAGAGGCTAAAGCACAAAGCCGGATAAAAAACCAACAGAGATGGCTATTCGGTGACATTTCTGTGCCAGCCCTGGAAGGCTCAGCAGGAGGGGCATGGTAATCGGCTAGTTATGTCTGCCACGAGCAGTAAGGTGGCTGTGTGGGTATATATGCCTGGTAGCTGCCATCCTTCAGACAGATTTTGTAATTTCATGACTGTATTGGAAAAAAAATGAGATGATATATGTAAATTTGTTTAAAATTCTAAGTGAGATGAAAATGTGAGTTGAAGACAGAAAAAGGCAGATTATCTATCCTGCCCCAAAACAGCTCAAATACAAATGAAGAAGGGGGGGTACAGACCTAAGAGTCATGAACTAAACTTCTTGGCCCCCTCCTGCCACAAGCCGGGAAAGTAACTCAGGGGGGCTTTTTTGGAAAGAAAGAAGGAATGTACAGGAAAGCCCATGAAAGAAGGGACTGTGGGGGGTGGCGGTGGTGTCTGGGTGGCTCAGTCATCAAGCATCTGACTTCCACTCAGGTCATGATCCCAGGGTCCTGGGATCAAGGCCCTCATCGGGCTCACTGCTCACTGGGGAGTCTGCTTCTCCCTCTCTCTGTGCCCCTCCCCCCCACTTATGCTTTCTCTCTCTTAAATAAATAAGATCTTAAAGAAAAAAAAAAGAAAAAAAAGAAAAGAAGGGATCAGGGCTGTCCTGTCCCCACCTGTCCCATCAGTAGTTCCACATGCTCCGTTCTGGGAGCCTTACCACACTTGCTAACACAGCCTCCCCACCGGCTTCTTATTCATCAGGCCAGGGGCTAGAGGCACACAGAGGGGACAGCTTTCATAGCAAGCACATCAAGCTGGAAATAAAAGGTGTGCATTCACACCCTCTGCCTGGTCGTAAGAACTGGAGGCTTCAGCATCCATCTTGAAGCGTTCCTCACCCACTGAGGATGGCAGGACAGCCCCAACAAGCCGGAGTGTCCTACAGACCCCAGGCAACAACAGGCACGCCGCGGAGGCGGGAGCGTTTGCCGTGCTGACCCTCCCAGGCCGGCGCACACGTCAGCACACGTGTTCTCAAGGGACACACATGCACGGAGGGCTCAGTCCCCACCATGCTACAAATGCAACAAGCCTGACCTAAGACCCCAGGGACTCAGGACGCGGGATCACTTGGACCATACCTCTGCAGCAACCATGGGGAAAAATAACATTTTTAAATCGTGGTGTAATACACCGAACATAAAACTAACCATTTTAGTCATCTTCAGCATCCAGCTCTGTGGCGTTCGGTACAGTCTCACTGTCCTGCCACTGGCCCCGCCGTCTACCTCCAGACTTTGTGGTCATCCCCGACCGCAGCTCTGTGCTCACGGCATCAAAGCGAAGGTTCCACTAGTTAAACAATGGGACTGATTACAAGCCTCATTTCCTCTTCAGTGAAAGGCAAGGCCTCAGAGACCACGATGAGGACCCAACAGTTTATCACAAAGAAAACCAACAGCTCTTCGCTGAGTGCTGTGGTCATCAGCATCCCCAGCAATCGGGAGGCGTGGGATACGGGTGCGTGTGTGCGCGTGTGCGTGCGTGTGCATATGCGTGTGTGTTCAGGTGCATGTGGGGGGGATGGGTTTTGATGCGACCAAGAGGAAAGGTGCTCCGCACGGATGGCCCGCCTGTGGGCCAGGCGCCGTGTTAACGCTTCCCGCCTCCTGTCACTGGATATTCACGGCAATCCTGCGAGGTGGCCTCGTTACCCCCATTTTGCAGGATAAGAAACTGAGGTTTAGAGGAGGTCATCTAGCCAGCTGCTCCGACTGGAGAAGCCACCACAGCACACACGCACCAGGATGTTCAGGCTCTGCTCCCCCTATGACGTCATTCAAACCAACGCCCATCAGCTTCCAGATAAGCACTAGGAGCTGGACCACCAAGAAGAAACCATCATCACTGACCTGAAAGGGCTCACAAACATACTTTAGTCTGAATTGTTGAGGCTTCCGACCCCATCAGCTGCCCCTGATCTCTCACTGAAACCCTGGAGGTTGGTCTGAGCCTGTCCTAGGCAGCCCGCACCACCTCTCTGCTCCAACAGGGGGCAGCGGTCCTCTCCAGTGGACCTCAACGCGCAGAGCAGGGGATCCCTGTGACCCCCCAGCCCTGCGGGCCCACCCCCCCAACAGCACCGAGGCACCAAAGCTCGGACAGAACTAACTTCTCACATAGATTAACAATTTACTCAACTGATTTTAGGTTCGGAGCTTGAAGACAAGAAATATCCAGCTGCTCTCAGCAACCTTTCCATTATGCTTAGGGATTGTACTAGAAATGAAAAGGCCACCCCCAAACCAGCCAATGCCCTACCAATGCTCTGTAAAGTTCTAAGTAAACATTAACTTGCGCTATCAGGTGCAGAAGTACTATTTTTGAACAAAGGAACTGGCTTATTGTTTGCCCAGCAGGCAGAGCTTCCTGCTGCCAGGCAGACTCCAGCCCCACCCACCTTCCCCCAGGCCAACACCTCGTCTGGGGTGCTGGGCAGCCGCGGCCCAGCAAGCACAGGGGGAGAGAAAGAGGTCCGGGTCCCGCGAGCAGCAGCCACTTAGCAATCCCCACCCGGAGAGACAGAAAACAGACTGCATCCATCTTGCCCAATTACGCAAATGGACAGAGGAAATAATGCTGGTGGTACAGCTAGAGCGGAGATTAATGACCCCTGGGATGTCACCTGCCATCCAGAGCTTTCAACCATCCAACAGAGAACCCTAAGATGTCCTCTGGGGGTCAGCATGCTGTAATCTGGAAGCTCCTAGGGCAGTCCATATGGGAAATGAGAAAGCGGGCAACACTTAATTTGCATTTCACCTCCCGACACAGAGGCTGCCAGACCCCTCATGTTCTCCTCGGGGAGAACTGCAAGGAAACTGTTCCAAATGGCACTTGAAAGAAATCCTTTTTACTTGAGGGCGAATGGACAGACTGACACGGAAGATTCTGAGCCAAGTGTTCAGCTCCCTGGCCGAGGGAGAAGGGGCAGCTGGGTCGGCTGGAGACACCAGGCGCTACCCACCGTTAGACAGGTCCGCGTTCTTGGACAGCTGCTCCAGCTCCCAGCCGAGGTGGGCAGACTCGTTCATGCTCTGCTTCTGGGCTATCTCGAGGACCATGTTTTCCTCCAGCAGCTCCTCGATTCTCTTCTTGTCTGTGTCCCGGTCCTGATGCAGAAAGAGGGAAGGAGTAAGACCCCGGCCCCCCAGGCACCTGCCCTCATTTCCCCCAGGATGAAGGGACTCCATGCACCTGCTCACTGCAAAAAAAACCCCAAAAAACCAAAAAAGCCCAGCTGCAACGAAATGTCTCCAACCCCACAGCCAGCTGTGAGAGTTACAGCCGCTAAAAGACACCCCGTCCCAGTGACCTGGGTGATGGACAGGGCCCCGAGGTCTCTAATGAACGCTGTCTGGACAGAGTGACATACCGCGTGGGGCCTTAGAGAAAGTACCGTGAGGCCGGGTGGCTCTGTGGCCTGCAAGCAGGCCCAACGGGCCTTGAAGACGCTCCCGCATCACAGCTCAGCCCACACCGTAGAGGCCAGCAGAGACCTTCTTGCAACAGACACATGTGGACATCCATCCTTACAGGAAGGCATGAGCAGTCGAGTCCCGTCTCGTAGGCATCAAGTGTTGCCCCCTCCACGGCCCCCGGGACCACCACGGCGGCGGCAGCAGCAGCATGAGCCCAGGGCCGAAAGCCCAGAGAAGGGCAGAGCGTAAACCTGAACCTGCCCCAGTCCACGCGGGATGTGGTGACGGCGGGGGGAAGGGGGAGGAGTGGCAGCAATACCAGTTCCAGGTCGTGAAGCTTGGACTTGAGCTGCAGGTTCTCTTTCTCTAGTTCGTGAACTTTGTCGCCCCGAGCCCGGGCCGCGGTCAGCTGCTCCTCCAGCATGGCCTTGGTCTCAATTAAAATGATGTTGTCTTCTCTCAGTTCCTGCTCCGCAAAGACACACATGAGAACCGTCAGATGAAGGCACCCAGGTCACGACAAGGGCTCGAGGCTCGGACACATGCCGCAGGGGTGGGGCGGGGCTGCAGCGCTGGGGGAGGGGGTGCGGGTATGGGCGGGGCTCCACCTCTCAGCACCTTCACCTGTCCCTGCTGGCCAGACGGGAGTCGTTACTGAAAGAGAAAATCCACGCATCCGGCAGCTGCCTGAACTCGGGCCCTCCTTCAGTGCACCTGTCCTCGGTGCCCACTTTGTGCCGCCGTGGGAGGAAGGCATTTGGCACCTACAACCTCATCTGGGCGGACAAGTGGACGCTGCCGACCGACATGGGACCTTGCCGAGCCCCATTTCCTTAAGCAGGAAGAGGTGGGGCTGAGAAACAGTCCCGGCTCGAAGGCTGAGTCCGGTCCTCGGGACTCAACATGTATTTCGTGATCAGGGTCCTGGGAGAGAGGAGCTATGGACACGACCTTTCGCTCCAGATCTGGCTCCTACCCGAACATCCTACATACATGCTCTTGGACAAACAATGGTTCTAGAAATGGGGAATCTCTAAGACTTGAGTCACAAACAGAGGGGAACCCCACAAATTAGCACCCCGCTCCTTGTGTGTTAGGCACATGCCAGGTGTGGAATGTCATGACCATTTCCTCACAGAGCCCCTTCACGTAGGAGGAGCCGCTGACTCTTAATCCTGCACCAGGCCGTGGCACTTCTCCTCCCCTCCCTACCCCACTTATGGGGCCTCTTGGTTTCTCCTCTCCCCGGAGCCCTTCCAGCACCACTCAGTATGTTGGAGGCACTGAGTTTCCCCAAATGCCTTCACAGTGTGCAAACACCCAGATGAGGGGAAGTGTCTGCTTTTCTCGGTGGCGGTTTTCAAAGGCTTGTCCCGCTTGTCTCCTGCTTGCCCACTGCGTGTTCATTTTCCCTGCATCAGAGATTCTCAGGAAAGGGGAAACCACATGCCTTCTGGTCAGCGGTCACGGTTCTGATCAAAGGCTGGCTGCTGAGAAGGGTTTAAGCCTCAGGATTACCTAAGTGCCCTCCCTCTGTTAAGAGAACGTGTCCACCATGAGGCTGGTCCTGCACTGGGTGCTCCCCACCCCTCCCTCCCTTGGCCCCACAGCCCCAAGAGGGAGGTAGGGACTGTCCCCTCCTACAGACGAAGAGACTTACTTGGGTAAATTAAGGAATGAACCCAAAGCCATGAAGCTTGAGAGGAGCTAGGATTTGAATTCTGGCCCGAGAGCTCCAGACTTATGTTCTATCCACTGCCCTCAACTGCCTGCAAACCATCCTGAAGGGGGTCATGGGGGAAAGAGGCCCCAGCCAGCAATAATGATGTGACCTAGAGCACGCAGAGAGGTTTCGAGCAGGAAGGAGGCCTGGCCTTCCCTCTCTGGCCCCCACAGTTCACACCCTGAGTTCCAGCAGACCCACCCAGCCGCACTCCCCATATCACCTCACTGCTGGGCCCTCAGCTCCCACCGCACAGGCTGTCCCTTCAGCCTCATAACCAACTCCTAATCAGCATGCAAAACTTAGCCTGGGTTGCCCCTCTGAGAAATGCTTGCAAATTAAATTCTTTCTGTCCTGCCTGCTGAGCCAGGTACTTAGGCTCCCAGAGTGCTCTGGACACACCGTGAGGCAACATGGCCTTCCCTCCTCCCTGAGACCGTCAGCTTCCCAGGGTAGGGCTGTTCCACATCTGTTCTTGTGGGCCTCAGAGATATGTTCCAATAACACCTGTTGGCTGAATCATGCCATGGGAGGGCGGGGTGCAGTCAGAGGGCATGTGACATGGGCCCTGAAGGACTCAGCGATCTCCAACAGACAGGGATGGAGAAACGTGTACAGGAGTGAAACAGAGCATAGAACACGACGGTTTTTAACTACTTCCCAAATACTTCTCGGCCTTTTGGCTAAGATCAAGTGCAAATACGTCTCCCATCTTCTGGCCTCCACCTCGACCTCCACTGTATTCAAGCCAACAGAAATACCTCATCTTGCCTCATACACCCTACTCCCTCAGAAGCGAGAAACCGGATCTGCGTGAAGTTGTCCCTGAGCTGCTATAGCAAGCTGAGGGCTCGGTCTGGAGGACTGAGAGGCCTCGTTCCTCATGCCGGGCAGCAGCCCGAAGCCAGCCTGGCCCCCTGCAGACCTGACCTTGACTGAACCAGGAGGCTATTTCAAGGCCTGACCCAGCCCTGCGAACAGCTGAGGGGCCACATTTAGGCAGTCACAGGCCAGGCCTGATGGCTGGTCCCCAAGGGCTCGAGAGCTGCTACCACTAATCTGGCACGGTGTCAGGGAGCAGGGACAGGGGATATAGGCCAACAGGCTCTGGCTCCCAGGCCTGCCAACGCGCCGTTAGCCGAGGGACATGAGGCAGGAGCTTGTCCCTCCATCAGGGATCCCTCCCTCTCTAACACCGACAGAGCGGACCTGGGATCAGGTGCGGTAATGCCCGGGATGTACTCCAGACACGGTGCCCGAGGCCCGGGGAGCAGGGGGCTGTCACCATCTCCTCACACCCCTGGAAGACACCGGTCAGCCCAGCAGCCTCCGAGCCTCCATCCACCAAGCAGCAGGCAGAGACTCGTTTCCATGGGGCCTCCTTGACCCCAATGAGCACCAAACAGCAGAGGCGGCAGTGGGGTGGGCCTGGGGGGTGGGGGCAGAATCAAAGACACAACTAGCTCCTTACCGCTGGGCTCAGACCGCAGCACCCAGCCCAGAAGTGTCCCAGAAGGGAAACAGGCCCCTCCACTCCGGAAGGCGGACCTTCTGCTCACTCCGTAGAGATCACCTCCTGGTGGAAGTCCACCTGCTTGGTTCCTTGCACCGCAGCCTGCTAAGCTCCATGGAAGGTTCCAGGAGCGCAGTGGACTGAAGCGTAAGCCCAGCATCGGATCTAGCCTGCTTTAACTTTGCACCGTACCGAATTTTATCAGAATTCCTTACAACACAGAGACGCAAAGTCGCTGGTGGAAACGGAAGATCAGGGCTCCAAGGTTCTTGCTCCGTTCCAAGTCTGAACCTTCCCCTCTTACGGCTTGACGTCCGAATTCCCAAGTGGACTGCTGGAGGCCAGGCCCCCCCCTCACCTCTCCCCTGCACCCTCTTTGTCTCTACAAGCCCCCTCCCTTTATTTCCTTCCTCAGCAAGGCCGCAGCCCTGCAAGCAGACAGACGTGTTTCAACGCCAGGTGCGCCTCGTCACTGGCAGGGCACGCTGCACGAGGGCTGGAAGAGCCCTTAGCTTCCCCGTCTGGAGAAAGTGAGAGGAACCCGCAGTGGCCGCTAAGCCTTGTGGGCCACCCTGAGGTTTACGTGCGATGATGTGGCTGGAGCTTAGCCACTCCTGGCAAGCAGAAAAAGCTCCAAAAACCCAGTTCTTGCTGCTCATCTAAAAACCTCGCCGTGCACCTACCCTGGGCCAGACCACAGCTGCGTACTTCTGGCTTTTCCGGACATCAGTTTCTGTCACAATGCCTCAACTCTGCAGGTGTACCAAAAGCCGCCACAGAAAACATTGTGCATGGATGGACAGAGCGACGTTTCAATAAAAACTTTATACTTACAACGGATGGGGGGTGGGATTTCAGCCTTGATGGACTATAGTTTGGACATCCCCAAGCTACACAACACGCTCGAGGACTCAAGCTCGAGGTCAGTGAGGCACAAGTCGGCTGGGACAGAGGAACACTCACCATCACAGCCCCACGAGTTGAACACTGCTGGGGGCATGCAGGGGGCCTACAGGAAATGAGAAGCTTCACAAGGCCCCGAAGAGCTTGACCTACCCTCTCCTCATCTGGCCCTGCTGGGGGAGACAGACTGGGCCCAGGACGCCTCAGTGGGGCAATGGGGGGACCTGAAGTGGATGAGTGCCGGACAAGGGGCAGAGTGTGGATTTTATCCCCAGAGCAATGCACAGATGCCCGAGGAACTCTTAGAAGGGTCACCATGGTGGCAGGACAGAGGGGTATGAACGAGGACAGACGGAGGCTGAGCGGCCAGTTCAGATGCTTGTGGAGGGCATCCTGGGGATAGGCCCTAGGGTCAATGA
>PISX010003638.1:122475-134444 GCA_004024625.1 Mellivora capensis | reverse complement strand
CAGGGACGCCTGGGTGGCTCAGTTGGTTAAGCGGCTGCCTTCGGCTCAGGTCATGATCCCAGCGTCCTGGGATCGAGTCCCACATCGGGCTTCCTGCTCAGCAGGGAGCCTGCCTCTCCCTCTGCCTGCCACTCTGTCTGCCTGTGCTCGCTCTCTCTCTCCCTCTCTCTCTGACAAATAAATAAATTAAAAAAAAAAAAGAAGAAGAAAAAATAAATAAATAAATATTGTGGAACATTATGTCAATAATAACAAAATACACTAAGACCTTAATGAAATATCCCTATTTAACAGAAAAGAAATAATAAGTACAGATTACTGTTGGTTTCTTTAATGTGAAACCTGATAAACTAAAACATATATCAACTTAAGAAAAAAATCCAAACACATGCCTGATTTTCCTTTTGATATAATCAGAACCATTGTAAAGATTCTGTTTTAAGGAAAAAAACTTGCAATGTCATTATAAAAGCCAAAGACTAAAATTAAGAAAGGTACTCACACTTGGAAGATTTAAGAATTAATTGATAAGCACATAATGGAAGAAGGAATGCGAAGGCGGTGGGGGGGGATGGGTGGAGGGATAGGAGAAAAAGAAAAAAACCCTCCAACAATAACAGTCCACACTGACATCACCGATGATTAATATCACAGTTAACGGCAATAGTTCAACAGCCTCACAGCTTCCTGACCACAGTGGTGGTCCCAGTGGTGATGACTCCAGTCTGATAATAGAAACTTCATTCTTCAACAACATGGCAGAAGGTCACTTTACAATATAATACATATGGATTTTAATCCAAAACGACACACCCATTATTACATACACATTTTTTATTTTTATTTTTTATTTTTTGGATCATAGGATAAGAGTATATTATGTTTTGTAAAAAACTGCCAAACTATCTCCCAAAATAGCTCTACCATTGTGCGTTCCCACTAGCAATGAATGAGAGCTCTTGTTGTTCAATGTCTTTATCAGCATTCGGCGTTGTCAGAGTTTGGGGTTGTGATCGTTCTAATAGGTCTGATTTTTTTTTTTTTTTTTTTTTTCCTTTCCCATTGGCATTTATTTTTTTGCAAATGGCAACATACACATTTTTTAAAAAGCCTTCCAGATATCATCCTCCAGATAAATCATCATCTTTTTTTTTTTTTTAACAACAAAAAATGTATATCTACGGTTATGGGGATGAGAGACAATATATACAAAGCTTCTAGCACAGGGATCCTGCAAGGTATCTGGCACAATTATATGTTTTCAATATACTGTAACACTGTACAATACACATCTTTAAAAAGAATAAAAAAGATGAGACATGCATTAAAGATCTAACATCATGTAGACCAAATTTAGTAACTGATATTCTTCTCCTACTGCCTTCAAGAGTGCTCTGTATAAAATTATACTGTAACAAAATCACCAAGGGTTCTGTTCAGAACACAAGCTAAATTTAAAATATAAAATAGGGGCACCTGGGTGGCTTACTCAGTTAAGCATTTGATTCTTGATTTTGGCTCAGGTCATGATCTCAAGGTCATGGCTTTAAGCCCTGGGCAGGGAGCCTGCTTGAGAGTCTCTCCCTCTCCACCGGCCCCTCCCCTGCCTTGTGTGTATGTGTGTGTGTGTGCGTGTGTGTGTGTGTGTGTCCCCTGTGCACACTCTCTCTTTCAAATAAATAAATAAATCTTTTAAAAATTTTTGAAATTTTGAAAATTTCTGAAAATAAAAGAAATAGAGTAATGCTTACTGGCTGCCTACCATACAGTAGGCATAATACTAGAGGCATAACACAGCAAGTCAATAATATAGGTAGACTTATTGATGAACAAATTGAGGCTCTGACAGCTATTCATTCAGCTAACTACTCAGTGGCAGAGCTGGGACTCAACCTGGGTCTGAATAGCAGGCTCTTTTCTTTCCAGTGACCTATACAATTCATACAGAAGTAATTAAGAAATTCTGAAGGCATAAACATTATAGGCAAGACAGTTGTTTTTGAAGCAACAGAATTATTTCCACCTAAGTATTCAGAAAGCAACACTGGCTTTAGATCATCAGAAAACAACTAAATAGGGATGCCTGGGTGGCTCAGTGGATTAAGCCTCTGCCTTTGGCTCAGGTCATGATCTCAGGGTCCTCGGATTGAGTCCTGCCTTGGGCTCTCTGCTCAGCGGGGAGCCTGCTTCCCCTCCTCCTCTGCCTGCCTCTCTGCCTACTAGTGATCTCTGTCAAATAAATAAATAAAATCTTTTTTAAAAACCCAAAAAACTAAATATCTACATTCCAATTAGCAAACAAACAAACAAAAAACCAAGTCGTACATAACAACAGGTATTTACCACACAAGTTGCTCAGTTGGTATAGAAAGATACAGAAGGTATAGACAATTTTTTAGACCACAAAAACTACCTTCATGTGGTAAACTTCTTCAGAATGTAACACGTAAGAGAAAACATTTCTCTTTTTCTATAAGAAAGAAACCACATTTATTTTTATTAATTGACTAAAGTAGAGCCACAATGTAATTTTGCTGTTTCTGGAACTGGTAGTACCTCAAAATGAGTGAGTCTATGGAATTGCAATGTATTAATAAAGCATGACTTCAAACCAAAATAGAAACCAAAACAAAATTTTACCTTAGCCAATGTGCTCCTAATATTACCTGGGAAGGTACTCTCAAAGTAAAAATCCCAAATTTCCATTTTCTAGGTAATGTTAGAAGACTAAACACTGCCAATGCAAAGGCTACTGTTTTCAACCAATACAAAACTCAAGTTATGCTTCCAGATAATAAGAATTGTGTTGATTTATCATTTAAAAATTCAATCACCCAGATTATCTATAGCCAAATCCAAACTCTAGTCTGACTTTCTTTTTTCCCCTCTGCCAGCCGGCACACTCTGGACCACTACAACTCTCACTTCAGTTAGACTGAATTGGTATAATCAAGAAAACCAGAAAGGGGGGCACCTGGGTGGCTCAGTGGGTTGAGCCTCTGCCTTTGGCTCAGGTCGTGATCTCGGGGTCCTTGGATCTCTGCTCGGCAGGGAGCCTGCTTCCTCCTCTCTCTGTACCTGCCTCTCTGCCTACTTGTGATCTCTCTCTCTCTCTCTCTCTCTCTGTCAAACAAATAAATAAAATTTAAAAAAGAAAAGAAAAGAAAACCAGAAAGGTAAGTCAGGAAAGAAAATTCAAAGTACCAAATTCTAATCATTCGTACAAATGATTTTCAGGAAATCAGCAATACAACTCACATTCAAGAGTAAAGATGACTGAGGCATAGCCATTCTACTGATCTACACTGCACAGTTTTTTGTCACTGAGTTATCCTGCATCAGTAATGAAGTAAGAACAGCAGAACACAGAAGTAAAAATGTAATTTTGGGCATTAACTTTAACAACGATGTAATAAAACTGGTTTCTAAAGTTTATCTCACAAGAATGATAAGGAAAATGTTTAATACAATCCTCTCTACCTTGAAAAAGGTGAATTTCCTTCCTCAATCAATTTCACTCATAAGTTAACATCTTAGTTCTAATTTAAAGGTTGGGCCTACTTGCCATCTGAATTACTAGACAGAGGGAATGCCTAACACTAAAAGGAAAGAAACAATTCTTCAATCCTTAAATGCATATAATACTTTGAAATCAGGGGAGAAAACACAGGTTGGTTTTGTTTTTAATTTATTTGACAGAGATCACATGTAGGCAGAGAGGCAGGCAGAGAGAGAGGAAGGGAAGCAGGCTCCTTGCCAAGCAGAGAGCCCTATGCGGGGCTCGATCCCAGGACCCTGGGATCATGACCTGAGCCGAAGGCAGAGGCTTTACCCCACTGAGCCACCCAGGTGCCCCGAAAACACAGTTTTTAAGCAGAATTCAGTTTTATTTTTTTTCTTATTTTAAAAGTAATAGTTACAGAAAATTTGGAAAACCCAGAGGCATATAAAGAAAATACAAATCATCAGCAATCCCACCAGAGATAACTATTTACATGTTGATACATATATTCAATTATTTCTTCAAATAAGAGTTTGTGGCTATGTGCTATAAATTCAGAATCAAACCACTTCTCATCACTGGTCCAAGCTACTATCATTTCTTGAGAGGTTTATTAAAATAGCCTCTGATCTCCGTGCTCCATTCCTGATCCTCTCCACTCTATCCTACACAAAACAGCAAAACAATTCTTTTAAACACCAGTCATATTTCATTCCTCTTATCAAAACCCAACAGTGGCTTCCCATCTCAAAGCAAATGGCCCATTTGACCACAGTAAGAGCCCTACATTTTCACTACCAACCTCCATCTCCTTACCTTATTTCCCACACACTTTCTCCATTGATTTATCTGTATCAACTGCACTAACCTTCATGGCTGTGCTGGAACACACACACATCTCCACTTCAAGCCTTCTGACTAAAATTCCCTCCACTATGAATACTTTCCACCAGATATAAACATTGCTTCCTCTTAGCTTTTTTTTTTTTCCCCAAATTTCGTTTTTCAGACTTCTCTGACCCAATTCATATGAAATTGCAAATTTCCCCCTTCTATTCCCTTGGTATGCCCTATCTACCTTATCCTGTCATACTCTTCTCCAGAGCACTTATCACTAATTGAAAAATTATGTATTTATTGTTCTGCCTTTCCTAACTAGACTATAAATTCTATGTAGGCAAAGAAATGGTCATTTTAATTTTATATTTTCCCCATGCAGTGCTCTATCTCTAGGTTCTAGAACAATGCCTGGGTTGTCACTAAGTATTTGTGAGTGAATGACTGAATAACTACGTAAGTAACTAGGACTAGAGTGTGCCTAAAGTGTATATTCAGCTTTTATGATTTACTACTATCTGTTAAAGCATTCCTAATTTTTGAACAGTATTCCATTATAGATATATACTATAATAAATTCAATCAATTTTCTATTTTAAATATTTAGGTTGTTTCTGAATTTCTAGTATCATAAATATCCTTCTCTATACACCAAATACCCTAGAATATATATTTTTCTGCACAGCTCTGATAGTTTCTTTAGTATGATTATTTTAAGCAAGATTTTTGGGTCAGAAGGTACATAGATCACGAATCCTTTTTCCCCCTTCTAAACGGTCCTAAAGAATGGTTGTATCAATTTATTCTACACCTAGTGATATAAGACCATATTTCTCCTCACCAATAAAGTGTATTTGGGTCTTTTTATCAAAACACAAGAGCTGATTATGTTCCCTGAGCCTAAAAAGTAAGACTGGGTGGCTCAGTTAGTTAAGAGTCTGCCTTTGGCTCAGGTCATGATCTCAGGGTCCTGGGATCCAGCAAGGTGTCAGGCTCCCTGCTTGGCAGAGAGTTTGCTTTTCCTTGTCCCTCTGCCCCTCCCTGCCACCCCCACCCCTGGCTCATGTTCTCTCTCTCTTTCTCAAATAAAATCTTTTTAAAAAATGTGTTTGATTCTGGGGAGCCTGGGTGGCTCAGTGGGCTAAAGCCTCTGCCTTCGGCTCAGGTCATGATCCCAGGGTCCTGGGATTGAGCCCCGCATCAGGCTCTCTGCTCGGCAGGGAACCTGCTTTCCTTCCTCTCTCTCTGCCTGCCTCTTTGCTTACTTGTGATCTCTGTCAAATAAATAAATAAAATCTTTTTTAAAAATGTGTTTGATTCTTACTGAGTTTTTCTTCCGTAATAGAAAAGCTTGAGGAAAACATAAATTCTATTAGTTAATGACAGTTTCTGCTGTTTCTAAGCACCATCTTCCACATTGGCATCTATTCTCAAATAGATTTATTTGAAGAGGTAAATATTCACTTGGATTTATAAACTCCAGGGTTTTTTGTTGTTGTTGTTTTAGGTTTTTTTTTTTTTTTCTTTAAGAAAGAGAGGGGGAGCACAAGTTTTCTTTCCACATACTTGGATTTTCCCCCCAATGTAGCTGCTAATTAAAATACTAAAAAAACTGATCTCAGTATATTTACTTGGTTCAAATAGGTTTTCAAGCAATAATTTTCTTCCATTTTTAGGTCGATCATAATATCACCTGTGAATAACAACTTAACACTTTCTTTTTCTAATGATTATGCCCCACCATGCAGTCTTTTGGGTCCTGACTACCTTTAGTCCTGGGAGAAGGCCTCCCATCTTTTTGGCCTTCTACCTGCTCTTCCTGCTTGTTCTTATTCCTCAGAAATGGAGGACATTTAGTGGGATTTACTCAGCATATACAGCCCAGGCAGTCACCTCTTTCATGGGAGAATTTAGAGGTTGGCTCTCTCTGCCACCATCAATTCAGTTTCTTTCATAATGTTGTTAGCAGAAATGCCCCCAAATTTGAAAAGTCCAGAAGAATATACTTTCATATTTCTCATTAATTTTGAGTCAGCAATGTTTTCTATTATTTATTTGAAAATGTATATGCTCTCTCTGAAATTCCCATTATTTGTACATTTTATCTTCTGACTTTTCCTCCATTTGTCTTATTTTCCAACTATTTTTATTTCCCCAACTTTTGCCTTTATACTCTGGAAAATATTTCACAAGTTTGTCTTTCTCAGTGTCTAATTTGCTACTCACTGCATCCATAGCAGATTTTAATTTGGTAACTATATTTTCCATCCCTTACAATCCTAAGATTGCTCTCTTCTTGTAACTGATATTCAGCTTTCACAGCTTTTAATGACTGAATCTTTTTTGGAACACAAACCTCACTAGATTGCTAATTGGGAGATTAAGCGATCTGGGGAGAGTGGATAGGCACCTTCCAGGGAGGTACTAGCAGCAAACTCTGGGTCTCTGAACACTATTTTTTCAAAGTACAAATACTTCTGGTCTAAGAGGCAAGAGAGAAATTTAAATATTGTGACTTGTGAGACCACTCATCAAGATGTTGCCCCTCCAAGTTAATATATTTTTTTGAACTTATTGGGTATTTTTATTATTTATTTTTTAAGCAATCTCTACAACATGGGTATAGAGATCAAGAATTGCATGCTCTACTGAATGAGCCGGCCAGGTATCCCTGTCCCTCCCAGGTTAGGAGTTCTCCTACCTTGGAGAACTGCCTACCAAAAATTATCCTGAGTGTTTTGGCATATGAGCAGCATCAAGCTCTAGTTTCTAAGACATATCCAAGTTTCTTCCCACCTATTTATTTAGCTACTGGTCTTTTCAATTGGAATTGAGTAAAGATTGGGAAATGTGTTTTGTCTGCTATTTTGCCTAAACTATTATCTGTATCCTTGCCATTATATATCACACTGCCTCTTACTACATTTAATTAATTCATACTTCTAGGTAGTATTTTCTGATTTCCACTTTACCAATTCAAAGGGACTTATAACATGCCATCCCAATCATCACACTGTAGGATGCAAACACCACACTAACAACATTGCCCCCTAGGGAATCTTTTACCAAGGCAGGTAGGATGATGGACTGGTGGGATCCTGAACGGTCACAGTTTATAGACCAGGTACCTATAAGTCTTGGTTTTATTTTATGTTATTTTAATCTATTTTTTTTTCTAAGAGAGAGAGAGAGCGCGAGAGAGAGAGCGCACGCGCATGTGCTCAGTGGGGAGGAGCAGAGGGAGAGGGAGAAATAGAATCTTTAGAAGGCTCCACACCCAGCACAGTGCCTGATGGGGGGCTCAATCTCATGACCCAAGACAAAATCAAATGTTGGACGCTTAAGCAACTGAGCCACCTAGGTACCCCATAAGTCTTAATTTTAGAAAGAAATGTAGAAAGAATAACAGTGACCCAAGGAGGGCTGCTATAACCAGAACCAACTTCTCACAGAAGAAGCAAAGAGATCACCCCTAAAAGAGGACCACAAAGTACTGTACACGTTTGTCCCACAACCAAAGAGCTTCAGAAGCAAAGATTCTGTCTCATTCACATTTGTATTGCAAGAACCACGCTGGACACAAAGAATCTAATACTCACAGCTTGCTGAGCTAAACAGACTGAGTTATTTGGCAATGAGGGCTCACCCTTATATTCTCTCATAAAAAAATCTCCCTTTACAGGAACCGCTATCAGGAACCAAGGCAGCTTTTCCATTCATGAGTACCTTTTCAGTAGCGGGCTGATAGTAAACTACTTTGGTTTTACCTTATTCATAGTTTATCAGTCAATGTTCACATCCATCAAAGCAACTCTTCAGGCCAGTTTGGTTGCCAAGCTGCTTATGTGGAAAATGGTCTGAATCCTCACGTACAGCTCAAAGAAGTATAACCTGGTTGTTCTACAGAACAATTTGGCAATACTTAGTAAACTTTATAATGGACTCCCAACAACCCACCAATACCACTCTTCAGCAGATACCTTCATTAAATAAAGATTATTATTGCAGCATTGTTTATAGTACATAAATATCACTAGGGGAGTGTATAAGTAAGATGCATATGCAGTATGCATGGATAAGAGTATGCACATGATAGAAAACTCTACAGTTGTTAGAAGTAATGAACCACAATTACATACAGTAACAAAGACTGATCATTTAAATACAGGGCTGAATTTAAAAAGATAAAATAAAATGAGATGTACAGCCAAATGCTATTTATGAAAATTAAAAACTTATGCACAGAAAACACTACATATCTTCCAAAGGTACACAAATATCTGGAGACATATACTAAAACTAGATTGGAGTGTGTGTTTATGGGAGGAAGCAAAATGAGTAGCAATACATAAATAGAAAGATAAAGACAACAAAATAACCAGTCAAGAGATGGAGCTAGCCCTCGGGATGCCAGCAGTAAGAAACATGATTCTATACTCCTGAAGTGTGGGAAATAGGTAGGGGAATAAAGGACATTCAAATAAAATCAAATGGGACAAGACAATACAGTCATGAGAGCTCTACTTTAAAAAAAACCAAAAAATGAAACTTTCTACATATGCTAAGACAAAAGTAGTATCACTAACTTTTTAAGAAGCCAGAAGTATTTCACTTAAGAGAAAAAAATTTCAGTAAATATTGATTTTTAAAAATCAAGGAATGGGGGCACGTGGGTGACTCAGTCAATTAAGGCCTGCCTTCAGCTCAGGTCATGATCCCAGAGTCCTGGTACTGAGACCTGCATCAGGCTCCCTTCTTAGCGGGGAGGATGCTTCTCCCTCTCCCTCCTGCTCTGCCTCCTTGTGTTCTCTCTCTCTATCAAATAAATAAATAAACTCTCTAAAAATAAAAAATAAAAAATTAATAAAAATAAAAATCAAGAAAGTATAATCACTGAGATTATAACCAATAACCTAAAGTAAGTACATAACCTAACTCAGAATTTGACTATTTGTCTGAAATTAATAGGCCTATAACATTCTGAGATTAATCTGTGTACATCTGTAATATAAAAACCCTGAATGTAATATCCCAAACAGAAAATACACTATACTCTGTCACAGAAAATCTATATTAACTCAATTTTTAATCTATTCCCTTATCTTAGAGATCATGTTACAAAACATTTGCTACGGACCAATTCCTGAATAATACCTAAAACCATGGCATCACATAAAAAAATGAAACTATAGAAAATTTAGTAGGAAAAAGTCATTTTTCAGTGCCCCTTTATTAGTACACCAATATGAACACAGTTTTAATAGAAGAGGGGTGAGACAAAATCTGGAACACATTTCATCCTTGAAGAGGACACAGGGGGAAGAAACCATTTCAGCATTTCATGCAAGAGTTGAGTTGGAAGAGCAGGGGCTTGAAGGTCACTTCTCTTGGCATATTAGGCTGTTCTCATTAAATTACAACCGAATCTGCCAATGATGCTTTACAACATAATAGATTTTTCAAGATGTCAATAGAAAAATAATCTGGATTGGAAATGTCATTATACAGCTTTCTGGAACCTATAATAAATGATCTTGGGGGAAAAGGGAGGTCATTATTTTTCAAATGTGCACAAACAGTAGAAATTCAAATTGTTGTTTTTTGTTTTTTGTTTTTTTTTTAATTTTTGTTTTTCGCTACAGAACTCTATATGCCAGTTAAAGGTTATAAAATGAGCAATAATAATCAAATCAACAGTGACAGGTTAGTGTGCACAATTAACACAGCAGACAATGGAGTACTTTCTCTAAAGATGGCAGTCTTGTATGGTACAGACTTAATTTAGGCCATAAAAAATTCTACAAAGAATCGACAGTTTCTGCTTATACTGGGTGAAACTGGCTGATAGATCAGCGTAAATAATTAGGTTCAACCATCCTTCCCCCTACAGGAATCAAGTCACTTTCCTCAAGCTAGGAGAGGAAGCTACACCTTTACCTCCAGCCTGAATTGTAGAGATCTTCTGATTAAACCTACAAATGGTGGTGTTCTCTTCAGAAACTGGTGGTTATAGTAAAGGAAACCTACAACTTAAAAAGAGCCCTCAGAAAGATATCTATAAAAGGTAGGCTCACTGAATAGCAACACAGTTTAAATAATTAAGTTTTTCTGGTTTCTATTGTATCCTTAACAGGGTAGCTACGAAACACCCTACAAATGATCTAACACACCCGTGTGTGCATTCTAAAAAACCCCCTCAAACATACACCAGAAAATTTTCATAAAACAAAAACATAGCACCTTACATATTAACTTAGTAAGAATGCTAAAAAAACATGCTGCATTATAAATATTAAAGATACAATATTCCAGCATTGAAAAATTTACCCTCAGGTCAGAACTAAATTTATCTGTGCTAATATGGCAAACCAAGATAAAATTAGAACTTATAATAAATTAATTCTTTAACATTATACACCTCTCAATTAACATATTCTTTCCTATAGTAAAAAAAATCCCCTAAATCATAAAATCAATGCTGTTTTGAAATAAGCAAGTTGATAAAGTATATGTACTATACATAATGTTAATGTGATATTTTAAAAACTTGAAAAACAATCCCAATTATACACAATATTATATGATATAATGTACACACTATTGAATATATGGTATGCCATATAAATAATATGTAACAGTACCATATGACACATAAATATTTAATAAACTATAAAAACATTGCATGGATTTGAAAAATACCAAATTGATAGAATTGATTACTTCCTAGAAGAGAGATGAGATTAGGAGGAATTTACAGGGGTCTCAACTTGATTTTAAATTTAATGTAGATTTACAAAGTAAAATGTTAATGTTTTATAAGGCCATTTGCTAGGTACTTTATATATGGGTCATTATACTAGTTTTCATATCACTCTGTGAAATATTTTCAAATTTTTAAAAAATTTGAAATTTACACAAAATTAACTCAAAAGGGATCAAAAACCTAAATGTAAAACACAAAACTGCAATATTCTAGAAGATGACACTAAAAACAAACAAAAAAAACCCTAGGTGATCTTGGGATGGTGACAAGTTTTTAGATAAACACCAAAAGCTTGACCCAAGAAATAAAGGAACTTCATTAAAATTAAAATCTTCCACTCTGCAAAAGACATGGTTAATGGAAAGAACAAAGCTACATAGTGGGAAAAAATATTTGCAAAAGACATATCTGATAAAGCACTGTTGGGACACATCCGTGGCTCAGTCAGTTAAGTGACCGACTCTTGGAGTCTACTCAGGTCATTGTCTTAGGGTCGTGAGATCAAGCCCTGAGTCAGGATCCACACTGGGCACGGAACCTGCTTAAGATTCTGTCCTCCTTCTGCCCCTCTCCCTGCCTCTCTCTCTAAAAACAAAAACAAAAACAAAAACAAAAAGCACTGTTATCCAAATATACAAAGAACTCTCACACTCAACAATAACATGTTTATGGGACGCCTGGGTGGCTCAGTTGGTTGGACGACTGCCTTCGGCTCAGGTCATGATCCCGAAGACCCGGGATCGAGTCCCGCATCAGGCTCCCAGCTCCACGGGGAGTCTGCTTCTCCCTCTGACCTTCTCCTCGCTCATGCTCTCTCACTGCCTCTCTCTCACTGCCTCTCTCTCAAATAAATAAATAAAATCTTTA